>CAXBTC010000011.1:0-64083 GCA_963978555.1 Galerucella nymphaeae | reverse complement strand
TAAATTTTGAAAGCTCAAGTACGTTTTGACTTATGAATTTGAATGAAAAGGAAGGTATAACATATTTTGAATATGTCTATAATTTTTTTATGTTTGTGCTGACTAAAGATTCTGGCACATAAGGTTTATAGTTTTATAAAGAAAAGCTCTTGACGCCTTACAAAATACGAAAACCAAGCTGAATACTTAAATTCTATTAATTTTTTTTGCATGCTGAGTACAAATCAAACTTTATATAATCCATTCATACTTAATTGCTATGATCCACTTAATTTTTTCTTTCCTGATTCAATAGTGAGACGGCGTATTGTGACATTCAGCCTGTGTTTAAAGCTTGTATGTTTAGTCAAAGCTATACTATTAAATCAGTTTTATAGTTTGGTCTTGCCTGAAACCTCTATAAGTCAGATTTCTATAATTGGTCCTGCAAATGTTTTTGTGAGCTACCTTTGGAGACTTTACGAAAATCAGCATACTTCCTAAACAATCTGTACTTCTATAGGTAGTGCTGTTATTGCACCTTCTAATCTTGACTTCACAGCAAATCAGCAGAGTTGGTAGGAGACTACGCAAAAAGCTTAAAACTTTTGAGCTTGGGGTATGAAACTTGTAAAGATTATAAAGACACCGAATTACAAGAGACTTTAGATCCAAATGTAAGAAACCGATCATTTTGGCAGACAAGAATCAATTTTTTGAATAAAAAAATGTTAATCAATACCAACGTTACTACGCGATTGAAAGAATTGGAAAAGGTACTTATTTCCCCTAAACTCAGATTCCAAATGCGATAAATTGAAAAGAAAATTATGATTCCTGTATTGACAAATTCTTACTTATAATTTTTCCGTAGTATGTTTCTGATGAGACAACCAAATTAGATGTTCCTGACAAATCTTTAGAATCTTTCCTGATAGATCTTTACCAGGAAGGAAATGACGCAACAAAGCAAGCAATGATAAAGTCATTAGTAAGGAAAATCGAAAGTGCGTATGGATTTTTGTAGATAACTTCAAATGGGAAAGCTTTATCGACGATGTTATGAAAATTTCAGCTTTTCAAGCACTCTCGTACCAATCTTGGAAACGATGGCGAAATTGTGGAAAAAATAAAAGAGTTGATCGTCAAGAGCAACATAGTACCTTCATTGTGCATTCAGTCACAACAAGTTAAAAACAAAAGACGCAAATCATTCTATCGACGTTGATTAGATGATGTGCATTTATACTTTTTTTGTCATTAGAGCATTCGCGGGTCAAGTATTCATAAAATTTTATCATCATTTCATGAGCATACATGACTCTTCTTAAGTCAATGATACTTTAAAAACCTTTCTGATATGGAAAAAATTTAGACATACAGCTTATCTCTTATATTGAAACTGAAACCCCCTACATATTATAGTCACTTTTAAATGTGTAGAAATTGCTCAGACGTCACCAAGCTTTATTTACAATATCGCATAGAAATAAGGAAACGAGGCGCTGCTATCACTTTCCCACTTAGCAAATAAAAAATTTGATACGTCAGACTTTGTGAAAACTCATAAGTTACCGAATGAACAACGCAAATTCCATTTTATATTTATCTTGCGACATGTAATGATGTTCATAAGAAATATGCAATGTACTTCTAGAATCTAACTAAAGGTACATGAGTTTTTGATCAATCAAAGTTGATAAGGGAGATATTGTCACGCTTGAAATGAAAGCGTATTTGACAGGCTCAGTAACACTGTGTAATTAGGACTAGAGATGCCTGCTCTTAGACGCTTTATGAGAATTAGAATTAATTCAGGAGAAAATCAAATCATTGACATCTAACACAGCAGCATTCTGTTTTGTAAAATTGCTAAGTTTGCACTGCAAGCTACAGGAGGATTAATCTGAGTTTTTAAAATCCGAGATAAACTTGGGATAAGAACAGAACGCTTCTGAATGTATCAGCTACTGATGCTCACGCTTAAGAGAATATTCAAGTGTTCCATTCATTCTTATACGAGTCTTCACAAGACATCACGAAAGAGCTCTTGATAAGATGCTTTCTGAGAAGTTTAAAATGCATCAAGAGAAAAAATGAGAAGTGTATTTTAGACTTTTAAAATTTATATCTTTTCATGAGATCAATAGATGATCATTGTAATATCGCTGGAGGCTGAAACGTCGGGACCAGAGCAGAAAACCAAGTTCAAAGTAAATGCGAATTGGCTCTAAGAATTTGAGTGACATGAATATAAATTTTAGACAAATGCTCTATTCCTTGAAAAGGTTGGAGTTCTCGTAAAACATAAATAAGCATAAGTTAATGACATGAAAGAGGCATTTTTCTAAGTAGCGGCTCAGGAAAAACCGGGCCGTGCATCGGCAACAACTCCAACATCTGGGAGACTTACTTGACGTTCATTCTATGTTCTTACTTAGATCAGTTGCCCGAACTGACTGCTTTTTCAAAGCTTCCTGAGGAAATTCATCGAACTTGGACTATCAAAAACTCAAAAGTTGCTTACCAAAATTTTATTTTCCCTTCAGACCCACAGCTTGTAAGTATATCATCCCACGGATGAAAGTCAAGCGAAACCACATAATTGTGATTATCCCTTTTGCTCTGTAGACTCTCGCTTCTTGGAGTTTCGCTAGCGATCTCAGGGAACAAATCACAGGTTGTCATAGAAAAAGAATTTATGCGACCGTCAGAATTTCCTGAGCAGTTTCAGCTTCGTCATATATGCTCACCGGCGACGAAATAACGCGATGAACGATGCCATTTGATGCATGTGACACTTTTGTCCTCAGAATATTGTCTCAGCTTTACTATGAATTTTAAGGTTCTAACATCCCAGATTTTCATGAATATATCCTGGCCAGCTGATACCAAATAGTCGCCACACGGACTAAATCTGCAGCAAACAACTTCATGTCAACGAAAAATTAATAACTATCAAGAATTCATGATTCAAAGTAGCTTAAAACCCACTGTGCAGTATGAATAGGTCCATTGTGAGCCATTTTTATTTGAATTGGTGATTGAGATCGCGGATCTACGAAGCCAAGTCGGTCCGAATTCGAGGCTATGGAGTGGTATCATATATCGTACGGACTAACCAATGACTATAATGTTCCGATCTGGATTCCAATGTACGCGAGTCGCATCATAGCCCAGTTCTATTTGGTATCAAGAATCCATTTATTTTATTATAGACGTTTTGGAAAAGCATTTTACAACAAATGTATAAAAAGTACCTGGTATTTCACGCTCACATATTAGAGTATGCAAATTAAGAATTTTAGGATACGCTTCAACAGCTGCAACAACTAATTTATCGTTGCAAGGCGATACTGCTATGCTCAATATGCATCGGTTTTTGAATTCCTGCAAAATGAATCAGAGCATAAAATATAAGTCGCAATTTTAATACATAGAAGTGCGAAGAAGATTTTTGGTGACAAGAAAGAACAAAATCATTGAAGTTCCAAAGCTGCAAGTAATGACTGTTCACAATGATGGAGCAACGGTCAGGCTAATACCTCTAAAGTTGCGTATGGAGTTAAGGTGCAATGACACAAGTGTATAAGCCCCAAAGAATCTCCAGCAACAAGTACTTTCCCATAAGATGTCCACTCGCAAGTAGTGATGGCGACTTGAGGTGTCTGCAGGATTATTAAAAAATACTTGCCAAGCTTACGCCAAGTTTTTTAAGGTATTCCAGTGATAAATTCTTGTGGTTCCAGACAGAAAGCGCGCCATTGGCACAAGCCGCGACACAACGATGCCCTGATGGAAACCACTGAAATCACTGAGCTAAAATTATAAGAACTATTCAATACAGTAATATGGGTAAAACTTGGGTGGGACTTGATGGAGTGCGTAGTTATAATTTTTTTCGAATTGAAGACAGGAATCTCATTCAATGGGACTGAGTATCTCTATAACAGATATTCTTTATTCATACTGCAGATACAGCGTCACGTTGATCCAGCAAATATTTTGATCAGAATAGATATACTGTATGTACATTCAATATAATTTATAATACTCCTATTCACATCAAATTTGACTTATCGATACAAAAACGCATTTCATTCGTCAGCAGATGACATAATGTATCAGAAACAGTTGCATTTAGACGAACCGTTAAGGACGCTTCGCGATTCATGAAATTGTTATTTCTATTGTTCCAGAGCATTGAGGAAGTAGAACCAGAATTATGACGATTCATTCTAAACTTGGATCAACACTCGATACTTTATTTGTTCTTCTGAAATCTACTTAGTGTGACAATGAACGTAGGATTTAAATTCATGGTCAAAAAAAATTATCATGCGACGTATTGGTATCATCGTATACAATTTATTTCAAAACCGTTAAGCAGCTGACAAGCAACTCTTGTTGAAAATCTAGTTTAAAATAAAGCTGTCGCTTTTGTACAAAAGCTGAGCACATCTAGACCTCAGGATTAGAAGTGTGTTGCATATACGATATTTCTATATTGCCAGCGGCACATGTCCCAACAAGGCTTAAGCCATGCTGACATGAACTTGAGGGCTGTCTCAACATTAACATATTATGATAGTTTTGATATGCAAAGCATATAAAGCTCTCATAAATAGAATCGAGAATATCATTTGAGCAATAGAGTATGATAAACGATACTCATCTGTGTCAAAAAAAAAAAATTTCTAATTGATTAATGTGGCTACCTTCATGAAGATGTAAAGCGATGGTAAGATAGAATGATAAACGATTCATATAATGTCAGCCAGGAAAGCAGCTTTCTAAAGGAGAAGCTTCGGAGTTTCTAAGCTCGCCAAGGTATAAGGTCATAAGAGCACAGGATAAGAACATGAGTTTTCAAACCAATAACTTGACAAAAGTCAAATCTGTTGCCGTGAAACCGATTGAGATATCAGATCAAAGTTTTGAGAAAACGAACAACCAAGTTTTCAGTGGAAAAACAACACCGAGTATAATTCCTGATCGTGTTGGTTTCAAAAGCATAGGTTTAAAATCGAAATCTGGCTTGGATACCTATGTGTCTGATATACACTCAAAATACAAGGATTTTGATAATTCTTTAAAAAAAACGGGAATCAAACGATTAAGAATACGGCAAATTTGAAAACACAGACTTCTCAATTATCGCCTTCAAGGAAGAGCTTATGCATGGTTGAAGATGTGAAAACCTGCAAGGATGGCAAACTAGTATCACATCAAACTCATCAGATGATCAGTTTGGATACTCCAAAAGTCCCAAATTTTTCAAGGCAAGATAATCTGAATATTGTGAACGATTTTTTGACACCGGATTCAAAAAAAACATGGGAAGACTATATTCTGCCATATATCCGGAAACGTCGTATTTACGAAACCCACGAAGTAGCTGTAATGTGTTTTTATCATGATATCAATGCCTTTTATGAATTCAAAAGTTGTATCATATGATAAAAAAGCGCCTAGTTTGCGCCTTTATGATAGAAATTCTTGTATTTATAGTCAGACAGAAGTGCGACGCAATCTACTATAGTGAAAAAATTTGAATAAGATCTTTTGAATTAATAATAATTGTACAATTGACTTGAGTGTAGTCGAAATTTTATACGAGTAAAATATTACCAGATCTAGACAATAATGACTAAATTTCTTTGCTACAATTTATACAAGCTTCATCACTTTTAGTTTCGTGTAGGCCCTCTTCTGTTTCTTGTCTGTAGATCTAGTTTTATTTAAAATCGATTCTTATTTGAGCTTGTTGCTCATGAAAAAAGACATATTGCTCTGACTTTTAGGGAAACATATCTTCTGCAAGCTTAAATGGATTTATGCCTAAACAAAACTTCAAAAAAGATATCATCATAAAAAAGTACAAACATGTGAAAATGAATGAGCCGGAAGCAAATCATCAGTCTCTTGCAAAAAACAACTTGTTGAAAAGTCGCGAAACGACATTGCCGATGAATTATGTACAGACGAGTGTTCCCTTGGCTTTTAGAATGCTACCAAAAAGTGGTATTCCGCTGACACTGAATGAAGCGGAGGCCAGTATACTGATACTAGACCTTTCTGTCGAAGCCATTTCAGCAAATCTACGATACTTGAATTGGGCCGCAATTCATAAAGAAAAGAATCTCGAGTAGACTCAGATATGAGACCATTGAAACACCAAAAAAATTAGATACTAGATGTATGCAAGAATCACTTTATTTCCGGACTTAGGCAATATATATACAACTTGATTTTTATATGTATAGAGCTGTAGAATTATGAAGGTAAATACAGGGGATTTTATCCTCAAGGGAATAGAGATTTCGAGGACAATTTGGACAACGGTCTCAACAAATTTATTTATTTCTGTTAATTGATTTGCCGCTCCAGATTTTACACTGAAATGAGCTTGATGGCAGATAATGAGAGTGAACGGGCGTTGATCAATTCCGACCAGCCTCCTTTTAATAACGAGATGATTGAAGGGCGCAACAAGGAAGTTCTTATACTCGGAAAGTATTGTAGCATTTTTTTTATATATTGCTTCCACTTTTTCATATAGATGGCTAGTACATCAACTGAGAAAAAGCGTAGCAAGCGTGGACGCACTGACAATTGATTCATGTGTAAAAAAGTTTACATTGTCATTTGATTTGAATGCCTCCGATAACGATCAGAAGCTCTTATTCAAGGATATACTTATCGGAGTCTGTGTTTCATCGTTGTCTAGCATACATCAGGTTCTCGATGATTTAAACTGGTGCATATTTGAAAGGTGGGTACATTTACGTTAAAAATTTGTTTAGATTATTTCTAACAACATTCTAACTAATATAATTACCGAGAGCCATGACTGCAAATAAGAGTTTTTGGTGTCTTTTTTTATTTCCACATGATTTATATCGCATCATATTTACCTTGTTTAGCGATTTGGCGTTATTTACAGAGTCTTAATCATTCATAGATCATCCTCAAAAGCATTTTATCTTTTGCGAATTGACATGAGTATGTTTGTTATATCTTTTGTCTCTCAATAAGGTACGATGCCAGACTAGGCACTGAAAAGTTCGATGTCCCCACTTTTGAGTGCATTCAGAGCTTTGACAAACAAACAAGAAGTATTATCCGAGAGACGGCTCGGAAGCTACTGCACAATTCAAGTATGCTCTGAATAAAAGTTGTACTTGACATTAAAATTTTGAACTTGTCTTTATTAGAAGATAAAATATTCACCAGTGAAACTGTAGCTTTTTTTGAGAAAGTGATTCTTTCAAGTAAATTGACAAAAAACCTGGATATGAGAGTAGGATAAAGAGAATAATACATCTACCTTCACAGGGTGACTGGATAATGCGGCGTGACGACAATCTCGGTGTGAACCGACTTTATCTGGCAGTTGATAATCAAGGTATAAAAGGTATATATCTCACTTTGAGCTTTATTTTTTCAGTGCAATCAGTGAATTTCTCTCTCAGTATTTTGTATCTGGATTTGCAGCTTGAGAAGGAGTCAGCATATTATGAGCACATCGTCCAGATTATTCACAATATATATCCACGTTCTATCAGCTATCGCGTATCATCACTTTCCACAGTGTTATACAGATATAAGAATAATATTGACGTATTGATGCTTCTTTTAGACACACTTTTAAATTATATAATAACGGCCCCTTACGTTCTTTCAACAGCTTTAGAATTCATCTTTGATTTTGTATATAGTCAGTCAATACTGCTCAACTCGGTGATCTGATTTTCATAGACTCATATTATATATAGGATGTTGATTTAGATGAGCTTGAATATGACAAATGGCTGAGACTTCAAGCTCACAGTAAGAGTAAATTTGTCCATCAGGTCTGTTTCTTTCATTTGCTATTTTCGACGTTATACATTTTGCTAAGTGGAAGTCTTTTTGAAGGCTGTTTGTAAATTCAATATGACTTTTTTGGGATACTCATTCCTTTTCTATTAAGCATTCTTTTTTAGATGATGGATGAACCTAGAGGGAGAAATATGGAAAATTTGTCTGATTTTCTACAAGAACTATATAAAGACATCAGTTGTGAGCTGGATTTGAAGCAAGCTCATCTCGTCGTCGGTATTAAACTCTGTCGTTTTGTGATTTGATGTTTAGACGCATGTCTATATAAGTTATGCCATTGGATTACGGAGCACGCACAGAAGCTAGATTATATAACGGTTGCTGCTGCAGGGATTTGCAGTTCGGATCTGATCAGAACAAAGCAAAACTTCAAAGAAAATTATATGAGCACTGACTCATCAGATCTTGAAGTATGCAATGATCAAGATTGCTCAAAGATTCAGAAAGTAGCAGATGATTTTATCATGTGTATATTAAAGCAAATTATGAAGCTCAAAGCCAATACATGCTGCTGGATTCTCCATTTTATTGTATATACATTCAGGTATCATGCAAGTTATTCCCAGTGTTACGTGTAATTTTCATATTAAAAAAGAAATGATTTAGACTTTATTACTTTTCTCTACATCTAGCTTGAAACCCCGTTGGGCCAAGTTATTAGTTTTGAAGGTGGAGAACATGATTGAAGAAGCCGCGATAGATCATAATGCTGTTAGTTTTTTATTTTCAGTAGCAGAATATGCACTTATCAGCTCAACTCACTTTTGCAATTCTTGTATGTATACTCTTCTCGTGCGCGGGATATCCCAGTAAGTTAGAAACATTATTACATGCTCGGACAATTTTTAACATCGTGCTGTTTATATTCATGAACTCACTAATAATCTGAAAGTATTTCAAGAAGATAACTCGTTTCTTAAGCTAATATAAGCGCTCCCCAAACTGTTGATTTGCTTTAATAATGATGTATTTGATAAGTGCATACAAGTGAATCAACTGTGCATTGAAACCTGATTTATTATTCATTTGACTCAGAATAAAATGTAGAACTGCATCATTGTTTTTCAATATCTTTGTCGCAGGCCAACAATCTGCTGTCAGCTTTGGACATTATATGGAAAGATAGCATCAAACGAAAGAACTTTGAAAATCAAGGGGTATGCACTTCGCCGATACGCAATATATATGCTTTTAATACATTCTGTTCATCGCAGCTTCTTATGCGCATCTGTCATATATACCTGAATGGATTAATCAATGGACATTTTTTTTGAGATTGAAAATCACTTGTCACTTCCTTGTATGAACCTGTTTAGAAAAACAATAAGAAAACATCTCGATGTACTACCCACAGAAAAACTAAACAATCCCTCCCCAGTCTTGGAAGTCTTGAGGTATAAATTACTTTTAGCATTACTAAAAAAGTTATCTGCGAAATTTTTGAACATTATAACGTAGTAGGATTGGTGTGCAAAATAAATTTTAATCTGTCAGATTTATGCAGCATAACTATAAGTCATTAACTGTAGACACCGTTGATCATATAAAAGGTAGAGAGGGGCAGTTTTTGTTTCATCACTACTTTAACAGATTTGCGTATCGAATTTCTGCTCCATAGCCAGGATTATGTAGTTCCTCTCTACCGATGTGAGACCGACACATCTTATTTACAGCAAATAGATCACTTGATTGTATCATTCGATACAACTCCTATTATTTCATGTGATGTTTCTTGCTCTATCGACCATGATTTATTGAAAGAGTTAGATTCTAAAAAATCTGTCAAGCCGGACCTACAAAGTGAGTGGAGAAAACTTTTATCATGATTTGAACTCTTCTATGTAGCACTGTTCATTTGAGCCCTTCGGATCATTGTTTAGAAACTTCAAATGAGAAAAGTACGGACCAGATGTATGATATCTACTTACTCTGTTATGTCTCTAGCCATCAGAAATGATCTTAAATTCATTTTGAAGCCTATCACGGAACGAATGAATCTTCAGAAATGTTTTGATCCAGAAGTGAACCGGAAAAGTTTGATCTTAAAAGTTGGTTAGTTTCAACACAATGCATATAATGGAGTTTTCTTCGATTTATTATAGGCCAGAACGAGAGCGAAATCGGGCGGAATACGCCATATTCTCTGAGTCAGAACAATGCGTTGCCTGCCAGTAATGGAGCAGCCCAAACAGTTTTAATGTCCCATTCGCCTTTAGGGCATCTCAATAGCAAAGGCAATCTTTCCGCACACTTCTGTCGTCTTCCTTGTATACTGAGTCGCAAGACCTATTCACATCTTTTTGTCCCATCTGAAAGTCAGCTGAGTAGAAGCTTAGAAAACCTACATCTTATACATGTTCCCAATGTTATCATAAAAAATGTTAATAACTCCGAAAAGAGTAATCGTACGATAAATGAATCACAACGGAAAACGACTTTGAAGCAAGGGATTAACTTCGATCAGTTGGCAAGCTCAAGTGCTGTTTCAGCAGAAAAGACAACGATTGAAGAAACGAAGTCTCATCAGAATCCTATCGAAACAAAGTGCGATATAGATATGATCATAAAAGGTAAATGCGACATAAAAGGAAAATTTATGTTTTCAGGTATGCGAATCAATTAGCGATGTGATCAGCTTGCTGTTAGCATGGTCGAAGAGTTTTGTCAATGAATATATTTACTCCTTAATGTCTTGGTGACGTCGGTACAAAAATGTTTCGCTTCTCAGGCAGTCTATTAAGGTCCAAGAAGAAAAGAGGAATATCTGCAAGCATCTCTTGCATTGAAAGTAACGCCAGTAGTCCATACGATGGTAAAACGTATCAAGATTTTCAAAGCATCTTTCAGTCAACGAAGAAAAATTGATATACTACCAGCCCTGTTCATCGCCATATGCAGTAATTTTATAGAAATTTTATACTTGATGTGTATGACACTCTATTGTTGCTTTTGAATGCAGGCTTTTCAATGTTCGACAAGAAGCAAGTTCAATCAAGCATTCGTACCAGAGAAACTCAAGAAAAAGACAAAATCTGCGTCAAGCCATTTTTTTGATCTAGTCAGCTCAGAATCCTTTAAACGATCCTACTTATGACTTTGAGTTGAATTTCCAACGTAAACCTACTCGAGACGCAAAATCATTGTGATCAGTTTCTCTCAAATTTTCCAGTAGTCGCCTGATGCTGATAATTGAAATGATCATCTACTGATGCATTTCCTGTAGATAAGGGATGCAGCAGCAAGACTGCCACAGCATATGACACATAGCGTCGACAAAACTGTTAGTCTGATAATCTTCAAGGTCCGATTACGTGCAAAAAATTCTGAAGGATTTCAAAGAATGTTCTTTCAAGCTAGTAAATATAGCTATTTAGTCTCACTTGAATTTCTCTAAAAAGACTTTTCCCTGGTCGCAAAGCCTCCATCAAATATGGTGGTACGAAAATGTGATTTTTAGCCCAAATTCCTAGTACAACCACCATCCACCAAATCATAAGAACAATGCCTTATCAAGAAAAAAAAGATTTAAACCATAGATAAGATGTATGCTATACCATATACAGTGAGCAGTCCACTAGAATTACATTCCGGCAAGAAAAAAATTTGTAGAGCCATTACATTCAGTTGACAGAAATTGAAAATGTGAATTAATCGTGAGAATACAGGAAAGGCTTTTATAAGAAATCCAAGAATTTGCATGTATGTTGATAATTCATCAAAGTTTTCCAGTTCAAGCCTAGTGTAATTGATATAAACATTGAATGTACCGTGCGCATCATCATACTACTCAATTTACAGTATATTGTATTTCAGACACGAAAAAACCCTCTATGCTCACTACTTAACGATTGTATAATGGAAAAGCCGTAAGCTGTTCCAACATTGATTGTACCCTGAGTGAATGATGATACAGTGAGCATTTCAAAAACTCATTTATAACCAGTATTAGCCAAAGTATGGCCAGCGTGTAACCATTTTGTTTGGATGGGCAAACGGTTTTTTCAGCTATTTTAGGAGCCAGGTAGACGAACCCAATCAGCATTGAAGAAGCTCCAATGAAATACATTAAACCAGTCCAGAAGAAATAAGAAAGAAGACTAAAATATTATATATCGAAGCTTATGAATAAACTCTACGAGGTTTTCGAAGTTGATCCTAAAAACTTAATCAAGCCCATCAGGCATACAAGCATTGCGTCAGCAGAATCTAAACGTTTTTCCTTTATCTTTATCTCAGATAACTTTTTTTTTGTATCGGTTTTCATCTTGATTACAAAACAAGAATCAATTTCTCACCTCGACAGACTGCTTATAAGACAAATCTACTATAATATTTTTCAAATACAAAAAAAAAAAATCGTGACAAATTGAAACTATAAATCGTATTTAGTGGATTAATGTTATATTGAATAAGTAAAAGAAAATACAAGTCCTAGCTTCTAGATATCCAGTGGCTCAAAAGCATAAACGGAGTCTTTCTTCGATTTGCACAAACACTTTGTACTGTATACTATTGATACATAACAAGTATTTCAATATAGTTCCATATTACCATCGTGTTAGCGTGTTTCTGGGATGTAAATATTAATTGTCCTAATAGAAGGCCTGAGTGCATGTCTTCAAAGTTTCAATCACTGAGCTCACAGCGACAGTCTGTCAAGTGCCTTCTACGAAATCTTGATATATAATCTTGCAACAAATTGTCAACTATTCAGATACTGATACCTAGTTTTTTTATAGTTGTTGCAAAATATTTCAAATAAGGACTGTGATATTTGAGAGATTCTGTGGGATAAACATGACAAGTGACATGACAAAATAAGGTAATTCTCTCTTCTAGGCTGATTTTTGTTTCACTCATAATTTTTAGCATAAAATAGCTTAAATTGAGTTTGGACTGTAAAAACGTGGCCTTAAACACCGTCAGTATTAGACGTGAATTTTTTCTTCAATTCAAATTTGTTGCTTGAGATCAAATATATGCAGAAGTGAGTCCATCAAAGAGATTATTGATCAAAATTTCGTGCTCATCTCAAATTTCAGATATAAAATTGTTTTCAAAAAAGTGAGTTATTTTTTTTCATATGATCGGAAAAATGGAAGTTCTACATTATCCATAAATATTTTCTTATTCTTTGTCCAAGATAAGATTGACAATATAGACTTTTTTTTATATTCTATATTGATTGAGTCATCACCAGATGAAATCTTCTCTCAAATAACTCGACATCAAAAAAATTTGTTGAAATGGTCACAATCTTATCTCGCAAAATCTTGTTTGATATCTATGCACGGAAATTTCTCATGAACCTTCACTACCTGAGTTATTCATTATTTTTTTGCACTGAGCACGAGTGTATGGGCTAATTAAAACAGACCAAAAAGACTTATCAGTACTTATAAAGTCATTGTACTATAATGCAAGGTTGGTGAGCATACTGTAACGTATTATCGAACATAGCTTTGAATGATTTCCAAATTCTGAATCAATATTTCCTCAAGTGTTCATATAAATCGTTTGTCTGCGGTTTCCAAGTTCAGTGAACAGTACAGATACACTAAATTATGATCAAAAATTTATGAAAACGATTATTGACTTCTAAATCAGTAATATGAAACATAAAAACCTGGTATAGGGCAGTATAAAACCAAGAAGCAGATGAATCTTCGTCGACGTAAAAATGCGTACACTTATCCAATGTTTTTTTAATTATATGCTGAGCTCGGTTTTTAATTATAGATAAGAAGAAGATACTCTGTATGCTAGAGTAGTTTAAAAGACTGGAAAGATATCCAATGCTTTTAAATAAGAAAATAAGATCCATTCATCGACCGTCTTTTAAGTAAGTTGTTTGCGGACTATGCTTGATGGAACGCGAAAAATTACCACTTTTTGCAGGATTCAGAAAAAAAACTCAATATCTAATGCTCGCTCAAAGTAAGAAAAATAGTATGAAATCATGAAATAGCCTTATACTGGTTCTTTCGACTTTCGTATGCTATAAATTTTAATATAATTTGAATCATAATTCTCATGGATTTATTTATGTCTTAGCCCGTCACGGAATAAATGTTTCAGCTACATATTGGAAATAACAAACATTTTACAAAATGAACTTCAAGTACAGAGATGCAATCAGGATTGCATGATTAGACTCTCTCATCTATTAGATATATCAGATAGTGAAAAAATACTGTAACGGCAAGTATTATATTCAAAGAGATAATTATGTACTTGTGAGTAGATAAATTGAACCAAGAAATGAAGAATAGACTTTCGTGTAATTAAATTAAGAAAAGCAATAGTTATTCTTGAGTATTTTGACTCTGTGATCAAGTATATGAAAATGATTTGTATAATAACTACAGACAGACTCTTTAGAATATTCCTGAAGCCGACCAATCAAGTCGATTTGAATTTGTTCGTAACCTGAAAATATAATGTCATGAATTCTATGGGTCTGGATTAAAGTCGCGATTGCAGCTTGCAAATTTAGTTGATTCTTTATTGCAATAATTTAGTTCATGAAGAAATTCTATTATATCATAGGCAGAAGATAAGACGAGCACTGAAATACTTAAAAATTGAAATCCATATTGATTTAGTCTCCAGCCACTTTTGTGATATCTCGCAGAATATAGCTGCAATGGAATTATTACTCTCCAGAAGTCTCTGTTATTAAATGATCAATTAAGTCAATGTTTTTATTGCGAATAAAGGCTGCTGATGTAATATACAAGATGTTTTCAAAAAGATTTTAATAACAAAAAATTTTTTTTGTCGGTCAAATTTCAAAAAATTCTTAAAATTCAAGCTTTGTATCACATTAGTAAGCTCTTTTTGTCGCTGAATGGACTTCATAGCTTTTAATATAGCTACTTAAAAGTATAATGACTTGTGAAATTATTAATTATAATATTTTGTGATACGACATGATCTCTTCTAATGACTGAATTTAGGATCAAATAATGAACAATAATTCACGTTAGTCTTGATTGAGAATATATTGCAACTCAATTCATGACTGATAAGGTTGTATTCCCTGCTCAAATCGTTCATAAGACATCGAAAATTGTTTCTTACTTGGACGCCATGGGATGTCATCGACGCAGATACTCTAGAAGCGGCACGTTAAGAGACATAGGAATTCAGTCTATCGCAGAAATTGAGTGGGAAGAAATCATCAGCATCTTGATGGATATGATCAACTCTAGTACAGTATCTAAATGCAACAAAAAATTCCATATTTTGTTTAAATCATAGGTCTTGCTTTTGCACAGAAAGCAATTTTTATTCATACATACTTGAGCACTTTCAACTCTTTTCAATCAAAGCTTTTCTTGCTTGCGCGGCTGTGAAATTGGGCAAGTGTAATTCAAATTAGATAAGAATTCGAGCTCATTTGTACATAAAGGACTTTATACTTTTTTCTGATTTGCTCTTTTACAGAATCTAATGTCTCTGATATAAGAAGCACAGTACTTCTATATCAAAGCGCTTTGATGCTCCAAAACTATAAGGTCAAACAAGTTCGCATGGAAAAACTCTGCACAACTATAGAGCGGCAGAAGCTGATGTATTTGAGATCTATTCAGGAAGTAAGCTTTGCGTTTTACTGATATTGCGATATTTTGTTTAGATTTACGAGATAGCACAAAACTTAAAAAAATGACAATATGAATTACAGAAAAGCTCCAAATGGTGCCAATGATTGATATCGGCATATATTAAGCTAAAAAGTAACTGCTTTGAAGTAACCTTCAAATATACCAGATTCCATATCATATCTATTAAAAAATTTTTATGAATTTTGAGGTAAGGAAGTGCTATGAGGATTGCTAATGTTTTACTGTAAGAATTAACTGATCGCGATGAATTGATATGACTTGCTCACTCCCACCAAAATGTCGGTCCTAGTCCATGTTCATTTACAGAGCCCTGTGATATAAAGTATTTAGTCTATCAAAAAATCAAACTGACAATTATAATCATAACCGGAGGAGCATCAGGATTCGCTGATGCAAAAGAGTCGTTGAAGTGGATGTCCACCACACGAAATCTTATACTGGAGTTTTGCAGATACTCTAAATTATATTCTTGATATTGCCAGAACCATTTCGATTCAATTTCGTTGCTATAAACACAAAATAGGTGTGCTGAATCAAAACTTTAAAATTGTGATATGATGTCTAAAGCAGGGAATTATTTGTGGTTATAATGTATAACTTGCACGAAAAAGATCTCGTATAATCAATTGATATCTAACTTACTAAGTTCTTGGCTCGCTAAGGAAAAGAGCTGGGATTTTTATGTCATCGAAAAAACCAACAGAGACTGCTCATAGAACACTTTGTACTAGTTCAATGTAACGCACCGTCCAAACCACTTGCACTGCTCTTTGATATATAGCCGTGCAGGATTTCGCCAACATATGGTTTGAATGAGATGAGTCTGAACTTAATGTCGAAGTGAATGCGATGGTCGCCTATGAGAATGCGTGCTTCAAGAATTTCGAGGATGTCAAAAAAGGCGATAACTAAACCGTGAGATTGTAAAACCTATAAGAATATACTGAGAAAAAATAAACTAAGTTCGAGCAGGGCATAAGGTCAACTACTCTGAGGCAAGACTAGGCAATTATTTCCGAAAGAAAACATTTCTAGCATTTTATTCACAATGATGCATAATTTTAATTGCGAATTTGATAATTTTGTAAATTTAAATCATAAATTTGCTGTTTTTAACCTTATCCGCATATAAATTTTTGATATGAGAGACGAGTATAAAATCATTGTCATTTGAAGCTAAACTGGGGCATACACGTAGCGTCTCCCTGACCGTGATCAATAGGAACATAAGAATCTAGATGGGACAACTGTTTTCTGGTTATAATAATGAAAATTACGAGAGCTGGGAACATTTGCAACAACAGGTGAGTACGATCTAAAAATTGTAGCACAACTTATCACGTGTGTGGATAAAACCTCTGATCTAACGAATATCTTAAGATTCTAGAATTTCCTGTCTCTGACCCATTGGTTATAGAGAATCCTGTATATCCTTTCATTGATAGAGCTGTTCGCCGAGAACACGACAAAAGAAAAAGAGTGGGAAATATACAGTTTTCTGCAAAAGTAGTTTCTTTTTTTTATCCAAAAAGCTCGACGATTCTGGCAAAAAAAGTGGTACTGAATGAAGATATTATAGTAAGTTGAGTGGATGTAAGCTACTTGAAGAACTCAAATGCAATTGAAAACATACATTAGCAGCTGGTTGATGAGTTGAGGTCAGCTAAAGCTGATGACTGGCTGATACACTTCTAACTTTATAAATTGCAAGATATCTAGTGTCTGCGAGAATTCAACTTCCAAACGTGGTCTAAGCATAATATTTCAATACACTACAGCTTTTTTATATTTACTGCTCTCATGTCGAATAAATTTATTATTGAGTCTCTGACTATCATGCATTTTTAATAATCAGTATCTATTGATTATCGATTTAGGATCAATGGATTTTAATTTTTGACTTCACCGCATTAAGTAATTTTTCAATAACAGCCATTGCGTTTAAGAATCAAGAAGGGCTAGATGCATATATGACGCAGCAATCGTCTCCAGAGTAAACCATCCATATCATGCAACAGAATGAATGTTGTGTAATTCATAGTTTATAGCTTATTTAGTGTATATTTTAGCATGGAAACACTGACTTATGAAGCTGGATGCAACCAGAGGGCTCAAATACCTCTTAAGTACTTTAATTCAAGTAGTGCGTCAGGTGTTGATGACAATATTACAGAGTATTCCATACTTATACAAGCGGTGCGCTTCACTAGATTATGAAAACATTTCATCTAAATAATTACCATGTGGATCATGTTATCAATGAACTGGACGATTGTGACCTAGATGAGAAGCCTCAAATCTTTATAGCTTATATCTCTTCTATATATCAATCAGATAGCCCATGGCCCTGTTCGAGAAGATATGGTCGAAAAAGTCTATTTGCGATTGATTTTTGAAAAGCATATTGGAAACGACATATCATTCAAGATTAATCGACAACAAATTACTAAATTAGATAAGATCATGGATACGAAGAATATTTTTGGAATGTCTTGTATGGATGATCTTAAAATAAGTCAAGAATGCGTATTATGTTTGAGTACGCAGTCAAATATACTTATTGAACCATGCTATCACTTGAGCTTATGTGAGAATGTAAGATCATTGTATATATAACTGATATTCTGCAGTAATATTAGAGCAGTGGTCATGTATGATCATCCTATTTTAAATGTTTCATAGATTTCTTATTACTACATTTCAACTCGAATAGAGCTTGAAAAATTGAATTGATGCCAAAATTATATCTTCAGTGCTTGTATGAAGCCAATAATCAAATAGATAGGTGCCCGCTTTGTCGACAAAGTAAGAACAATTCTGATGTTCAAGCAAGACTCGGTATATTGCAGATGCAATCGCATTTCTCAAAGTTGAGCAACTGAAGTCTTTCCCTATGGTTCAAGAATGAAAACTTAGCTATTTTAACAAGAATTCTACGCTCAAGACTCTCAGGGAATATAGTAACCCTATGATAGCATTATTTTGATTGTCTCCATAGCTAGAGAAACGGATCAATATGATACAATATTATTTTTGATAAAGTCATCATCTATTTAGTCAAAAACGAAGTTAAAATTTCCATAAGAGTAGAACAGCTCAAGCTTTAGCAACCAATTAGACGTATAGAAATATTTTCAGTTGTGTATTCGGAAGCTCAATTGGTAGTGTTTATGGCTCCTTTTTAATGTAAGCGCGTTTTTATGACTAAACGGAATGTGACGTATTATATTTTAGGTTTGGTCTTAGCTCAAATCATTTGACATTCAGTAATAGTACATGATTTAAACATGATGCTAGAGGATAAATTTGAACAGATTCCAGTCAGGTCGTCTATCAGCTGGATACTATGCCTTGTTCTAGCTATCAGCTAGAGCAACATCTTAACACGCCTCAAGAAAACCGTGCTGAATCAATTGTAATCAACTTGTTCACATTAGAAAATTTTCTATGAATTCTAGATAGCCTAGATTTCCAAATTTTTCCTTGGTTCCACTAAACTGTGTGATACTAGGGTCCTGGGAGGTTGTGCTTGTTGTTGAAAAATACTCAAAGCAGAAGGATCGTGTACTAACGAGTCAGTTTCAATGATTACTCATAATAGTTTGAATCCGGTGAAAGGGTTTTGCAACCAATCATATGCCAGACAACCTGCAGCAATTCTTAGCTATCACCACTCTTGTAGCTCAGTACTTTGTGAATGAATCTCTGAAGTGACTTGCGCACGATTGTTTTTTTAGTAGAAATGTGATCTTGAGAATATTTTGCTGAAGTTTATTTCAAAATGTATGCTTTAGTAAAAGTACTTATTTCGTCAGCATGCGGCATTATTCCAAAGCCCACATAAAGGTTTGAATACTGATCAAAGATACAAAACTGCATTCATGCCAGAAAATATCTGTCCAAAGTCATTCGTTGATAAGTATATTTATTTTTTGACCTTCAAAATTCTGCAATTGCTTTGCAAATATTTGATTGATCACAAAAATTACTGTATGAAAAGCACACCGGAACCAAAAATTAGTTAAAATGCTAAAAGTTACATTTTTTCAATTCAGTACTTGCTATAACAAACTCAAAAGTCAAATGATCATGTCTCAAGTTTGCGATTCAAAGACCTTGAAAATGTGATTTGTATACTGAACTGGAGTTGATCTCTTGAGTAGAGTTAGTGTACAGATTGAGACTGCCCTTGTCTAAGTCTCTTTGCAGAGGCCAAATATCTATAAGGCGTTAAAATGATTAAGAGCAACATACCTGCAGTAGCTTCATCAATGGCAGTTTCATAATTTTGTCCAGCCGTGAGCATGGCCATATTTGGTGGATTCACTGTAAAAAATATTTATAGTAACAACACTTTTCATCGCAATTTTATTGATTGGTAGAATAAGCATTTCCTCGCCCTTACATTCAATGTATGATTCCTTTTTAGACTCTGTTAGTAAGAGATCTTTGTGATCTAGCGCGATTCTTTGCGACTGCAGCTCCTTTTCGAGTTTAATCATTTTTAGATTTTGGTAGCGTAAAATCTGCGATATGACAAGAATTCGCAAAGTTGCAGTTAACACCAAAAGGATCATGATATTCATGCTCAAATGAATGGTAAAATATCATCTACAAATTTTTGCTTGGATATATCTCAGTAGCAGGTGACACGTTTAAAATCAAAATAGGGCCCACAATTCACCTGAATGCAAAACGGCATAATTTCATCAAAGCCTTTGGATCTCCAAGCCAGTTCAACGGCTACATCTGGTCTTATCAATCGGCGACACACATACAAACACAGAACGAAGCAAATTTTACTATTTTTGTCTAGTATAAATTTCCTAAGTAAGTTTTCCGCTAAGTTGATGCTGTTGGATTTTTTAGCAGACTCCATTGCATCCCAGTAGAAGTCGTTGGCGTATGCCAAGTCAACGGCACTGACGTAGTCACCGTTCGATCTATATAAAGTGCAAGCTAATTGGCGCAATTCAAGAAATTTGTGATCTTTGATGTGCGCTGCGAGCTCCAACTGGTTGAAGTTCGTATTTTCTTGAACTGATTTTCTGAGGCCAGTGCTATTATCACATTCTAAATAAAGAGAATTTAAAGCTTCATTCACAGCACTTGAATTGATTTGAGAGGCTTGTATCTGCTCCAAAAACGATTCTATCAGAGTCAACGCTGATCGTTCCTTAAAATAACAAATAACTCGACGGAAGTCTATTTTTTCTCTTGGCAGTGCTGATAAGAGCTCATTGGCTGAAAGTGGAGCGATACGATAGTAGAAGTCAATGGATTTGTAGAACAGCTCAGTATTTGAAACTTTTTGAATGTACGCTAAAAACTCTGCATGAATCCAAGCACTATAATGAGCTAGCATTATAGCTATGATTCTATCGTACTCTTGATGTAATGTATGTAAGTATATAGCCACTCGCCACAAATGGAATTGTTCACATAGATTTATAAGTTTAGAGATGTTGATCCGGCTGACAGATGTGGTGATGCTTCTGAGGAAATCAAAAAGTTTTTCTGGACGGTACTTCGCATACAACATGCTCAATTCTGTATAAAGTGCATTTGGAGCATCTTCGTTGCTCGACACGCCGGCCTCTAATAATTTAATGAGGCTATCAAAATGCCCTAAGCTCTCATAGTTATGTACCAACTCTTCAAGTGAATCTGGGTGAATGATGATATGCAATCCAGCAGTGTGTGCGCTGTGAAGTTCTCCTGCATGAAGAAAGGCTATTGCCAATTCTTTCCAAGTTTTTGGTTTCTTCGCTTTTTTTGCAGTTTCCAGAGCCAAATTATACTCCTTCAAATATAAATGACAAGTTGCAACCTTAGAATAGTTGGGAATAACCATAAATAAAATCTTGGCAGCAGTATAGTGTTTCTCGGAAAGTAGCCGGTCCCCCGTTTCTTGCAAATTTGCAGTATTGGTGTTCTTTGAAAATTCTGTTAGCTCATTGAATCTGCAATTGCGTAATGTTGTTTCTACTCAGTTTTGAACTCTCTATATAAGCGATACACACGTATTTTTGAACAATGTTTCACTAAACTATTGAAGCTTTTCGTAACTTACCTTTCACACTTCGCATAAGCAACTAATAATTCGTTGTCAACTGCTGCGTCTTTTGAAAGCATTGTCTTTCTCGCCATGAGTAAGTATGGTATTAGCTCGTTCCACAAATTCTTCTCTTTTGCTGCACTTATAACCGACTTATAAAGAGTTGCATCTTGAGCACGAACAAATGTTCTTATGCCTCGTTCTATCTCTGATGCATCGAGATAGGCTCGCCCAAGTAATCCCCAAACGTTTCTCTGATCACAACTTGCAGCAAAATCTGCGGCTCTTTGGATTGAGTTTATGTTGTTGATTATGACAGTCATTGCTTCTTCAAACATTCCACATTTTTGGTATATCTGAACGGCTTCCTCATAAAGCTTGTGAGGACTTCTTAAAGCCAATTGTGCAATTTCAACCGTGTCGTAGTTTTCCAATCTATTGATATACAGAGCAACTTTTTCTGGTGCTGATTCAATTGCTGTTTTAATGAGAAGATTTTGAAATTCCCGGGATTGCGCAAATTTATCGTGAAAAACAATTTTTTCCAAAAGATTCAATAATCCATCATACAATTGTGCCTTCTCTAAAGCATACACTGTTTCCTTCAGCTCATCCAGTCCTATCGACTCTAATTGTATATGAGATATAACATGTTCTGCTATAAGTTGTCGATTGGTATTATCGTGACGTAGGACTTGGTCCCACAAATGGCTTGATTTCCTTTCTATGAGATACCTATTAAGTATTTATGAAAATGTTTTCTCAATTTTACTTGGCTTGAGCCCTGAAGAATCCGTTTTTATTTGTAAGTTCTATCAATTCTGTGTCACATGACCCCCAGTCTTTTTGGTATGCTGTACAAGCAAGGAATGGGTCTCTATCTTCACAATAATTGCCTATCACTTTGCTGTCATAATACAAATTTGATTTGATGTAGGTTTCTGGGTCTTTGTTGATATCAATATAAATTTTTAACAGGGCATTATGGACAATTGACTCTCTGGAGCCCTTTTCCACTTGCATCTCGAGCCAAGATTGCAAAATCCTTAATCTATGATGATGAATAAGGGATGAATTCATGACATTTGAATGATGCCACAAAGACTTCACTACATTCAAACATAAACATTTAATCAAACCATTTGAGCTGAGGGCAACTTCAAAGGAGCATAGAATGCTTCATTAGAAGATTAATATGTATAGATTCTTTTTCGTATGTAAGCATATAGTGAGTACTACAAACAGACTTCTAAACCTCATTGTTCACGCGATGACTTTAAAATTGTTCTCGCCACACTTAATTTTTTCAAGAAAACTCTTTTTTCTCAGGACGTTCGCTATAGAAGTCGTGTCGGACAAGTTGTAACTTTATTGAGGATTTTTTATGTAGGCTTGATAATATTTCGTAACGCGAATATACAATGCATTGTTACATGCTCATAGAGTATGATACTAAATTGTGACACAACAATGTAACATAAGCTTAAAGAACGATTATCTTCTATTAGTCAGATCACACATTTCTTAGAATCAAGTCGAATGTTTCTATAAGATTCGTTAGTGTTGTGTTCTAACCAAAACGAATTTAATTTTCTATACTGAGATCTAGCACACTAATGTATATTCCATCTACACGTATAGAATACTTTTTACCGGTTGCGCCTCTCCGCGACTTCTATCAAGTCAGCAATTGAGAATTGTTCATGTAACCCCTGCAAAAGCTTCTTTATATACTCCTCATGACAGTCTAAGTCCATAAGCATCCCAACGACAGCTGGAGTCTGCGAACAATTCACTTTTGTGACATAGATTTCTATATGTTGTAAGTGAGAATTGAGGAAGAGGTACTCTATCAGCTCAGGGACAAAATTATGCTTATCGCACAGATATATCAAGGGCCGAGGATCTGAAGATTTGACGCTTTTCAAAAAATCTTTCACAATCAAAGGATCATAAAAAGTAGACTCTCGAATGATACGTTCCACCTCCGAAATTTTTCCTAGCTTGTGAGCGGCCAATATGTATTTAAAATGAACTTCAGGAGTTTTATCAAATGTTATAATACTACCAAGGAAGTAATAAAGCCCATCCCAGCAAGTTACAGTCTCATAGAGCTTCATCAAATTCTGAAGCCCGAGTCGCTCATGGTATTTTATTGAGACTTGAACAATAGCCTGAATGTGTCAAAATTTAGGAACTCTAGTATGCCATTGTGTGAAGACATTAAATGCAGAAGAATTATACCAAACATACTTGTACATTCTGTCGTCGCGATCTGAGCATGGCGCCCAAGCATTCTAAAACTACGTTGCATGATAGAGAACCAAAATATTTTGTCAACCAGTCTATTTCTGTTGTGTCAATGATATAGTTTGATAGCAATCGTTTAATATCTGTGACTTCTGTGTAGTGCTCAACTGCTCTACGCACGAGCCCAGCTTTCTCGCAAAGCTGCGCTACTTTCTTTCTATCGTAGTGCGTGTATTTATTCATTTGGAAAATTGCCTCAGCGACTTGTGGAGCATGAATTAGATTTATTTCGAACAGATAGGTTTGAAGTGTCTCATCATGAGGCGAGTCGTCTTTCAGAAACTCCAACAGGATGGATGTCAATTCTTGATAACACGACTGCTCAGAGAATACGGATATGACTTGGTGTATATCAAATAGAGGCGGTGATGCGCTGAGAAGCTGATTGGAGAACGTAACCGCAGCTTCCTTGTTGACATTCAGAATGTTACGTAAATACATAGCATAATCAATTGAACAGTGTTTAGTCTTGATATATGAAATAATTTTGTCATACAACTTATCTTGAAGGTAAAGTTGTAGCACTTTGCCTGTTACTTCTGCACTTTCATATACTTTTAAAGCCAAAGTGGTATCGATAGACACCAGACAATCACCCAATTCTTCGCTATAGAACAATTTGTCCTCATTGAGCCATTTTTGGATAATTTCTTTACGTCCTTGGGATATGATTGGTTTCACCAACTCCAAAGTCTCAACATGATTAAGTTTTGTGTTTTCCAGCAAGACCGAAAAGTACTGTAAAATCGGCGACACTGTGTTCTCACTGGATACGACTGGGGCTAGTTTGAATCTTTTGATCGTATCCAAGGTTCTTAAAACACCACTTTTTGTCATTGCGGCTATTCGTGCTGCTGCTTTGTATTCTCTGTTACTGAAAGCGCGTTCAAAAGCAGTAGTGAGAACCTCATCTGCACCGATTATACCATATCGCTTCACAAGACTAGAGCAGATATCTTGAGAGCCGGGTATGCCAGAGAGTTGAATGTAAGAGAGGAAGTTTGCGTCGTCAATAGTGACAGAAAAAACCTGACCTATTTGCGAAGGTTGCAAGGCAATTTCTATTAAATTTAAAGCAGTTTCTTTTGCAAGAGCAAATGTTCCGATACAGATACTTTATTCAACCATTCATAGGACAAACCTTTTAGACACTTGAGCAATTTGCGAAAATAAGTCTTCTAGAAACATACAACTTGCAACACTGAACTAATTTTAATTTGCAATTCATACCTTTTCTATTCACGAAGTTGATCCCTCCAGAGGTAGCGTTACCGCAACAAACAAAAACAAAATCTTGTGAAACTTTTTGGCTGATTAATAGTACGCCTGTCAATGCATCAATCAAACTCAGAACTCCACTTCGTGAAAGAATAAAAAGTATACCATATTTTGGGCTCAACTAATCAAACAAATATTGATACTTGCATATACTTGCTTGTTGGCTATATTAAGAAGATTCAAGATATCAACCTCTTCAACAAGTTGTAGTTGACGTTTAGAACAAGTATAGATTTAAAGAAGTCAGTAAATAAATGGACGCCTTACATGTTGAAATATGGGGAAATCTGTCGACAATTCATAGCCAAACTTAATCGCATTGCTCATTCTCAAGTCTTTGCTCTGATTTTTTGAAGAATATATGTCCATAACGTGTAATTTGAATTCATTATTTTTTTT
Organism: Galerucella nymphaeae; assembly: GCA_963978555.1. Taxonomy (NCBI): domain Eukaryota; kingdom Metazoa; phylum Arthropoda; class Insecta; order Coleoptera; family Chrysomelidae; genus Galerucella; species Galerucella nymphaeae. The sequence continues at coordinate 38,547 of CAXBTC010000011.1, read as the reverse complement.
CTCGACAAAGGAAAAAACATTGATGGCGTCCTGATATTCCTCAATCTGTCGTTCACAATAAGCACTATGACCATAAACTTACAATAAGACTACCAAAGCAAGCTGTATGCCCTTCTAGGAGCTGGTGTTGATTTCGCTCGACCGAATGCAATTGTATATGGCCATTGATTGATTTACGATCTTCTGAAGCTATACCGATCAGAAAACACCATTTTAGAATAACATCAACGCCATAATTTATTATTTGAACATCTTCATCTGCCAGCTTTCCAGCTCTATCAAATATGTGTATTGGAGCTTCGGGACCTTTAAGAAGCATAGCTCTATTTATATCATATCATTACTTCTTATGTCACAATGCCATACAGACTTTAAAGTCACGACAGCTAATATATTGGCATCTGTCCATTTGCAATAAACAATATCGTCTTCAAATTTAGCTTGCATGACGCGATTTTTAGAATCAAGGTTGAAAATCTAAATTAAAATTGTGATTTCTACAAACGCTGATCTGAACAAGAAACAAAAAACATTCAACCTGTATGAAATGACATTTTTCGTCTTCGTTTTTTCCTGAAAAAAATGAAGTCTTTTTGGTTCAAAATTCAATGGATATAAAAAAGTTTACTGATCAGATGACTTTATATAACGGAAAAACAAACATCAGTATACTACCTCTTAGCGCTATGATATTTAAATGTTGGTGCATAAGGCCAGCATCTGCCTTTTTTGTTGGACGACGCACGACCGAATTCTTGTTACTTAGGTCAACAATTACCACCTGATTCATATCAGCGTCTGAAACATCTTTCACACAAATGTATCGTTCAGATTCAAGCGATAGGAGATTGTAACGAAATGATTTCTCGGGCAAAGATATAGGTGGGTCCGCCAACTGATAAATTTAAAATGTAACAATAAGCAAAAAATCTGGTAAAAAATATAGTGCAATAAGCCATACATGAGCTATGATGTCAACGCGAAATGGACTGTGAGCGGCAGTAGAAATCATCAAGCCTGGAATAGCTAACTTGTGATCAGATAATTCGAGTCTGAACCTAAAGTATTGCAGGCATACTGCAATATATCAAGGGCAGTCAATTTTTTGTGAAAAATTTTAAGGTAATGGGTGATTGAAGAAAAGTGTGCAATCTTGGATTTTGAGAAAGAAGACGTATGATTTACTTTAGATGAAATTTCCGATCTACAATCTAACCAACCTTACTTGGTCCATTTCGTATTCTGAATAGCTATAAAGGACAAAACCTAGCGAAATCTTATGAGCAGGGAGTTTATTAAAGCCTAGTAAATATACTGCTTTGGTGATGCACTGTATTACAATGTCTATAAGTTCATAAATTTTTTTGAGCTGATCTGTCTTGTTTCTTAAAAACCTACACAATTGTCTGAGCGCTCTTCGTGCAGATTATTCCTTATCATAAAAGCTGTAAGCATAGTGGCAATTAAGTATTAGAGATTTTCTGTCAGCCAAAATATGAATTCGAGCTTATCCCTGTTTGATTTGATTAGATCAGAAAATAAACTTCAGAGAAATATGTAAATGTAATTTTAGAATCTATATAACGGTTAATTCATTGGTGAAGATTAATTTTCATTTCTAATCTTGTTCTATCCTCATAGGATTAGAACGGACTTACAGATAATTGTTGCATGAAAATTCCTTGTAAATCGAGCGCAATGCGTCATTTCTTATGACACCCCCGCTAATTGATTCATTCAAAAAAATGCAGAATATACGATATATACTGCATACTATCTAAGGAGCATTCATGTAGTATTTTTACAGTCATGACTTGATGGGTGTTCAAAAATGATAAGCTTATCCCCAAATTAAAAATTGAAAGTTTTTTCTTGCTCTAAGCTGTCAGTTAGTGATGTGTAATACGACTAATCCAAAGTTTTAGTATAACTTGAAAATGTCATGTTGCATTTTGTTGATCACTACGCGTTTGATCAATCATCAGTATCTAGTGTATATTCTTACTATATGAACTTTGATGTGCCTGATTTTGATGATGAATATAAATTATATAGGGACTAACGGAAAACTTAGCATCTGCTGTATTTTTATATCTATATCTTTAATGTTATTTTTGAAAGATATCAATTGAGTACAGAATCACAGACAATCATACAAAGGACATAAGATGAGGAGTCGCTCATAGTGGAGAAAAACTCATAAAATTGCTCATGTCAAAAACAAGTGGAAACGAAAATTTTTATACTGACGACTGTTGGGAAAACTCATACGATAGGATGCCGGTATTCAGCTTTTTAAAAAGAATTTGATTCTAAATCAGTACACTTCTAACAGTCAATACTCTCAAAACATAAGTATCATATCTTATGGAATAGGATAAAATGATGACGTAATTATAGAAACAGAGGATCTCCGTATACATTACAAGATGATCTCTTTCTAGCGGAAACAGGGATTCACCCTTCACACTTGGTCTTTTGAAAACTAAAAAAAAAAAAAACATATAATTCTGTGAACTTTCATTGATTTTGGAATCTGAATGAGTCACTTGACTATTAAGAAAGATACTAATGCTATGCATATTATGGAGACGTTTGTTTTTTCGACTTTAAAACACGATGCAACATAATAACAGGAAAGTCGTTGAGCTCATTTTTTATGATGAGAATTATGCGCGAAATTCATAAAAACTAATGAAATCATATAAAGGTATCGAGCTTGTGATGCATGAGATTTCAGGCGTTTGCAATGACTTTTTTAATATATTTTTCATGATATTGTATCAGTAAAAAACAATTCCTCATCGCAAATCACATATCGTATCTTATATTTGGTCTTCTAATCATTTTTAATCCTTGTATTGCAAGAGTTCTAAATTAGTTCTCAACAGGTGCAACTGAGACTTCATTACATCATCCATAAATTTTCAAGATTGAGGCTAATAAATTATCAACGGGGCGATTGAACTAGGCTCAGTGAGATTCAAAATGTCACTGATTGAATCAGATACACACAGAAACTTGATACATAAATGTAAGATGTAATATAATTAGTAAATCTTCAAATGTGAAGCAGTTTTGATTCTTATAATGTTTCTGCAAGAACAGCTATTATACAGAATTCAGCATAGGGATACAGTATAATAGGAATTGTTATTTATAAATATTCAAGACTCAAGCTATCTGAACTTGCGTATCATTAGAAAAGCGTTTTATCTCACAATTGTCATTTGCGCATACCCGTTACACAGCTAGATGTAAACTATTAACGATTTTATGTTTAAGTAGCATGAAGTAATCAGCAATATCAAGTTTCAATGATTGAGCAAGATTCAGATTCACTAGCTGGATATGAAGGTCACAACTTTTGTCTCCTTCCAGAAGTCTCTTCGCGCTTGGTATTACTTGTGATGCGATCAATAATTTTTGTCAAATTTCTTCTATTTGTTCATGAAGTAGTGAGCTAATTGAATGCTTGATTCAGTTGCAACTTTGGGCCTCAAGAGTCATACTAAATATGTGTCACCACATTTATGATTGATTTAGATCGTGCCTATTATCTCAAACATAGATATTGGAAAATTCATTACTGCAGCTACAGAAATTGTCTGTCGATTACACTTTGGATATAGTTTTGAGTTTATATAATCGGATAAAAAGCGCTATTATAATAAAAAATGAAAAAATTCAAAATCGAGCTATTGCAGTAATTACTTCGGATCAAGTGTCAAGTTAATTGAGACAATTTTAGTAGTAGATAACGTCATTTCTGGAAATAACTTCAAGCCGCCTAAAAATAATTTTATTCAGCTGTCACTAAAAATACTGATGCTGACGCAAAAATTTCAATTTTACTGAACTTTATATTGAAAGCTTTTAGAGATCAAAACTGACATCATTGAATATTAAATGTCCGACTTGAAAGTGGTAATAAAGTCATCAGATATGGCCGAACCCCTTCAACAAGATGCTATTGACATATCTCAAGAGGCCATGAAGAAGTTCGAGCTAGAGAAAGACGTTGCCGCTTTTCTAAAGAAAGAATTTGATAAAAAGCATGGACCCACATGGCACGCAGTGGTTGGTCGTAGTTTTGGATCATATATAACTCACGAAGCAAAACATTTTATATACTTTTATATTGGGCATACAGCTATACTTTTATTCAAATCTGCAACGTAGTCTCATGCATACATAGTTGAGCAATCGACCGGCAGTTCAATTTAGACTTGATTCAGTTAATTTACTCATAAATACCAAAGATGAACACGACTAATAAACTGACATCAAGAGATCATTCGCTACTGTTTCCGCCTGTTTGAATTATGATTATAATTCTGATATTTTGTTTAAAAGCACTAAACTCGTTATTGAGTTTAGCTCTGGGGCCTAGAAGTTTAAGTGTAAAACGGTTTTTGCTTTAAGTTGACAGATTTTTTTTCTAATCTTGTGAAGTGTGATTGACTGAAATTCCTGACAATTGATCCATTGATTGGATATACTGTTTTCCAACAATTTATATCGACTTTTTAAAGTCTTTTTGCTACTTAATAAAAATTCGTCAAATATAAAATTTTATATTATTCTAGCATCTTTGATTTTTTGGTTGAACTTGGCAAAAAAAAATTGCCTCAATTGTCAAGATTGGTAGATAGACCTTTTAATTCATATATACTTTTTGAAGGAAATGCTTGTGCCTCAATATATTTTGTGGTAGTCAATGAAGGTTGAATATATTTCTCTAAATTCTTGATATACACAGAATCCACAACTACAAACAGCTTTTTGTACATACTCATTGCTTCAATAGCGTCGTTTTAGTCAGTTTGTTGCTCTTGGCTTGAAGACAAGTTTAAAAGGGCTTTGAAGCCAATTTTTTCAAAAAGACTTAAAAACAGATTCTAACTTTTTTAAGAATTGATGTTTGAACTGAATCGCTACCTATTAAGCAATAATTGATGCTATTCTATTTAGGGCTATTGATTTTATTGAGCACTTTGGTAATAAAATTTTTACACATTTCAGATCAATCAAAAACCAGTCATTCACAAAAGTATCGTGATTATACTAATACCAGGGAAAAACCTTCAAATGACAGTCGTTTTGAAAATTCTTTTAGTATTCAGAGCACAGTCAAGCGACAATTATTGCCAGTCCCAAAAATATCTCATGATTGGCGGCTTTTAGACAAGGTACCTCATGATGCTGAGTGCTTCACGCAAGGACTTGAGTTCAAAAATACTTATAAATTGATCGAAAGTTGTGGGCTATACAAAAAATCTAAATTGCAAATATACGACATCCATTATTCTGAAGACTCTCATCATATAGAGATCAATCACTCAGGCGACCACCAAATTGATGAAACAATTTTTGCGGAAGGGTTGACCTTTTTTTCAGAACATGCTCTGATTTTGCTGACGTGGAAACAAAAACGAGTACACCAGTACTGTCTTTCAAACACAACATTTTACCTGCAATCAACCTCCTATTATCCTTATGAAGGGTGGGGCATAGCTTACAATAGTAATACAAATTCTTACTTATCTTCCAATGGCTCTGAATTTATTTCCGAATTTCGAATGAACGATAAACTTGATTATATCAATTCTATTAAAATAACATGTATGGGTGAAACATTACTGGGTATCAATGAGCTGGAGTATGATTCAAGAACTGGCATTTTATTCTTCAATGTCTGGTACGACAACCACATATATGCCTGGGATATAAAAGAAAACGCATGTATTGGAAAATTTGACATGTCAGCTATAGCTCAATCAGAAACAATGGGAGTTCTTAATGGAATAGCTCTACAGCCACAGTCTGGCGTCTTCTGGATTACTGGAAAAAACTGGAAATTTTTTTATCTTATTGCTTTTGTTTGGGAATCTGATAAGTTGAAGACTTAAAATCCTTTTCCCCTATTGCGCATGAAATTATTCATCAAAACGTATTTTAATACTCAGTCGTGATACTACATTGATTATCATAAACATTTCTTACACGTCACACTTTATTTTGAATCTATGACAGTGGCAGTCGAGTGTTCTGTCGCTACACCAGATTCTGAAAAATGTACAGATTCAAAATTAAAGCTCAACAAATCGACAGAGCACAGCAATTGACCATCTTAATATGATTTTTAATAATTGTTGAGAGAGAATTTACATCGATTAGACGGCAGTATGACTTTTTTTTTATATTTTGTTTGCGTAATGTAAAACTGAAAGACAACAAATTTTGCGTTGTGAGAAAAAAAGCGCCAAATTTGTACGATAAAAGTAATTAGTAAAAATCATGTATTGCTAATAAGAGTTTGTTGAATAGTAACCTTTTAGTAGCTGACCTTGTCTGAGGTCAAAGTGCCACCAGCAAAATATGCCGATGGAATATAATAACTTCCAGATATTTTAGAAATTCTATGATCAAGGATAGGAAGGAAAGTTACTGTTATTATTTGCTCCTCGAGTGAAATGAGACTTTGATTGCTGCTCATCGCTAAGCTCGGGCTAGATCATATAGCTCGAAACATTGCATTTCTACGATTATTGCAACCCTCTTGAAATGCATTTAAATGTCAAAGTATCGCGTAAGTTAGCAACAGTATACAAAATTTTCGTTTCACAGATGATCGTCTCACAAAAACGCTCAAGTTTCACCCAAATACAGTTTTTGCAGACTTGAAAAGTGTTATTGAGATTGAATTTCAGATTCCTCGGAAAAGCCAGATTTTAACAGTCAATGGCTATGCAATACCGGCAAGTGATGAGTACAAAACGCTAGCCGAATTAAAAATTGAGACTGATTCAATATGTTTGATATCTAAGAAGACAGACATTCACATAGGTGAGACTAAAGTATACTACTTAGGGTTGGGAATTGCTTGAGTTGGTCTTTGATTTCGTAACTGCCTCACTTGAAAGCTCGTCGACTTTTTATGATGCGATGCTAAATATCGCAGTCTATTGAAATAATGATTTCAATGTGACAAGCTAATGTGACAGCGATGAGGATACAAAGTTTTTATAAATTTCTAAATACTTTTCTATAGAAACTAATTGAATCAGACTGCAAAATGATAGGCTTTCTATCGATTCTGTCATTGTGTAGTAATGTTTTGCTGTTTGCCATATGAATCTAACTTAAATACCAAAGAGTGTATGCATAATATATTGCTTCAGGTGATGGGCGGTCAGGAAGGGTTAATTCTTCCTCTACTCAATTGTTGGTAAAATGAATTCCAACTGTTTCCCATCAAGCTTAGAATCCTGAAAAAGTGGATTCTCCATTGTCTGCTATGACATATCCTTCTTCCGAGCTTGCTCAGGAGTACTTATTTGAGCAAATTAGACTACAACAAATCAATGAGTCTTTAGTTCAAGCAACTGAATATTTGCCTGAGTCATTTGGTTGGAAAAAATTTTACTTAATAGTACTTATCACTCGTGACATATGATAGTCAATTTAAGCATTGGGAGTAAATCTTCAATTATGTAATATTTGCAGGTGAAGTGCCGATGACATATATTCACCTAGAACTCAATAACATAAAAATAGCGGCTTTTGTCGATTCCGGAGCCCAGGTACGATTATTGAAGTATTGATTTATGCGACGCAAAACTTCAGGCAACTATAATCTCTCAAAAATTGGCAGAGCGTTGCAACTTAATGCGACTAGTAGATAGCAGATTCAGCGGTCTTGCAACGTGAGTCATTGAAATATATACAGTGCAGATATAGAGGTGTTGGGGAAGGCAAAATTGTTGGGCGAATTCACATGACACAAATCAAATTAGGAGAGAAATATTTTGCTGCATCAATAATTGTATTAGAAAGTGCGAAAATAGGTTTTCTCTTTGGATTAGATCTTCTGAGGTATGAAATTAGAATTTTGATTAGACCAAAAAATACAGTGATTAGTAGAAAGTCAGATTGGTCATATTTTATTGATAGCCTCTAGCATCTATTCCTGTTTTTATTTATTGGAGCAATTTTGTTCTTAGAAGGCATCAATGTATCTTGAACTATGAAAAAAATGTATTAGAGGTAGCAAAACAGCAAATTCCTTTCCTGTGCGAGCATCAATTCAAAGAGTTATGAGTACAGACAGGTCCATTAGCAAACTTATTTATGAAGTATAACTTAACAAAATTTATTCAAATTTGGGTAAAATTAGTGTAGAAAGCTGTTTATGTTTGTGATATCCTGTAAGCGTATTCCTTACTATGTTGCATCATGCTTTTTTTGAAAAAAATCTCCAGGGTTGTCTCAGATACAGAAAGACTCAAATATAAAAAATTTCCGTTTTTTCAAATAACTTTAAAGCGTTCAAATCAAAATCAGAGACTGCATATCAAAAATCAACAATTGAAAAAATCCCTTTTGTATGGGAGGTATAAAGCTTCAAATTTAAATAGATAGAGCTCCTACTGCTTCGTATGATTTGATACCTTTTTATGCCATCTATTAGCTACAACACTTTGGCCGTCTGGTGTTATATATGTCCACTGCAACATAATTAATAATTTTAAGAGTTCATTACTCTAAAAAGATACAACGGTGCGATGTCAATGATATTTTCAGGATCTTGAGAGAATACAGCACGAACATCATACATAACACCTTTAGGTGAGGTTCTTTTTTGAAGCAATCTTTTATTGAGGAAAATCGACTCGTTCAGCCAAGAAGCATGCGTATCTGCGTCCTGATGTATATAATATGGGTTTCTTTTAAGGAGTGGTTTGATAAGAAAAATCTACAAAAATTGATCAAGACCAGATATTTAGAGACCTGATTGAGTATTAGTGATATATGAGTGTTGAGAATATGAAATAGATTGATTATATAAGCTTTCCATCAGCACCAGTCCTTTAAAGATTCACAATAAAGTTTTCTTTCTCAGTAAAATCATAAAAGTGTGTATGGAACGAATCTAAAGCTTACATACTGATCGAAACTTCTGCCATCTAAAAACACATCGCCTTCTTTAATAGTATTGTATGGTAAATAAGCCGTTAGTCGTACTTTGTGAGTTCCATTCTCCTTATTCTCCTGCATTACCTTGACTTCATTGACAGTTCTATAGCTTCGTAACAGATTTCTTTTCAGCGAGCTTATCTTCAGCAATGACATGATGGGATCGAGCGAGTCTGAGCGAGATAAAATAATTTCCCATGTTCCCTCGGTATCGAAAATAGTGTTTGAAATGAGAAATTTTTCCCAGCTCGCCGGAATGTCTCCATCGGCATAATATGATAAGGTACTGGCATTAACAGAGGTCATCGCGCAAAATAAAATAGTGAAAGTTAATATGAATTTTTTGAAGGGTTGTACAAGTTTGTGTCTCAAAAAGGCTCTGCGAATAAAAAAAGATCTCATATACAGTTTTTTTTTATTATTTTGAAGTAATGCTTAACAAACTGGAATACCATGAGAACTTGCTCTGTTTGGTGCTATCGTGACAGTTTTTGAGAATATTTTAGTGAGTTTAGTGTTTTTCGTGATTTTTAAGATTAGCAGTGAAGACAAAATGACTGCCTGAATAATAAATATAATATTCTCTATCGCGCAAAGACTTTAATTTGGCCAATGATGCAATAAGAAAAAACTTGTATAGGATGTCTATAAAATTTACTTACTATTGATATACTCGGGACAAACAAAAAAACATACAAAGTTTTTTCTGAAAAAGGATCTGCATGAATTATCCATAGGAAAGATTCTGGAAAACACATGAAAAACTAGTAAGTATGGATATACTACGTTGGTAAGATCAAGTATGTTGTTTGCGCAGTAAATGTATCTCTATAAAGTAGCGGTCGATTTTCTCGGCAACTTACTAAAAAAAGAATAATTTTGAGCAACTCCAAAGATATAATAAGTCAGCATTCCGCAAATAATTGACATCAAAGCAATCCGAGATGAGACAGCATGATGAAATGAGAACATTAGTGAAGGAAGAATCGCACACGACAATATATTTGAAAAAAGGAAAAGCGATAGAATTGACACGCGGTTTGCAGCCAAGACTACAGCAGCTGTGTTGATCTAAAAAGCAATGATTTGAAATAGCATTCCTACAATGCAGGTGATTATAATGGCGAGGACAAGATTATTTGATTTCTGCTTCAAATGAGACATCAATAAAGCAATGAATCCTCCTTGGAGGGCATTTACAGTTGTTGCTGTTAAGCATGTTGCTCCAAATGGCACAAAGCACTGAAAAATCTTGTTGCTTTTCTTTAAGAGCTACAAAAGATGACTCAAAGAAAATTTAGTTTGCTTACTACAAACAACGCCAAATATTCCAAATCTTTATATTTGTCGACGTTGTCCTCGACAATACTTCGAGCCAACATGCCTGATTAATAATTTTCAAGCAGATCCCAAAACCTTTATGTTTTCAACCTGAGAATCCAAAAATGAATACAGTTGGCACGACAAGTAAAATGACACTCAGAAATCCGATTTTCATCGATCGTACATCCTTCGCTGCAAAAACCTTGATTATAGCAATAAGACATACAAAAAATCATCACCTTTTGCCACATGGACTGGTCCAGAAATTGATTTGTAGCTACAGATATTATAAGCACAACAGCTGCTTGTACTCCCTATGTTTAAAATTATCGTGCGCTAAAGCTTTGTTATTGTTACCGTTGTACTAGGATTAAAAGTTCGCGGTAAATTAACGGAAATCAGGGTATAATGCTCCTGAACAACAAGCTTAATTGAGGAATGTCTTTTACTTTCATTAGGAAACCAAGCGTTACTATCAGCACAATGACCAAGACGCCAGTCAAAATACCTTGAAATCTGTCAAACAAGGATGAGATATAACCATGTCTGCTGCAAGTCTAACCGGTCATTCATAAAGGTTGCTTTGGATCCACCTAACACCGTGAAAACAATCGTGCATATGGCTACTGCAACGATTAGAAGGATATAGGGTACTTTATCGGATAAAACAGAGTAAAGGTCTCCTGTAAAATGTAAACATATTTGTGTATCTTGATGTATGAGATCCGGAACGTGATGTCAATGCCTCATGTTCCATTCGCATATAAGCAGCTCACTGTAGAATAACAGCATATTCGAATAAAGGTGTACCTATTGATGTCAATTCGACAGTTAAAAAGATAAACATGAAGAAAAAAGACATGAAGCTTATTATACTCTCTATCGGTTGTCCATAACGCCTGAAAAAAAAAAGAAACCGCACGTCACACCTTGAATAGATCGAAAGTATATTTTTCACTCAAACAACGTCATAAGAAAAGTTTTTATGTATTTGACTGATCTTTTTCAGATTATACGTCATAGGCAAGAGCATTCGGTAAGTGCAGAACAATCCAAAAGCTATTTAATGACTATGTTATTACTCAGATAAAACGCATAATGTATTGAGAATTTTTGAACTATGTGATGAGACAATGTTCTAATGTGCAAAGACAGGATCTTGAAATTTTGTTGCATAATAGCTAGGACTAAATGTCTGATACTTTGTCTTACAGATTGACATAATCTATCAAAGTAAACCCTGTTGAGTCATTTAAAGCTTTCTCGACAGCTGGCCCGAACAGAGCCATACATGCAAATGGAATGCCATTTGATATGCTGTAGCCAAGAACACCAAGGAATCCTGCTCTGAATCCCGTTTCAGGCGTAGCAAAATAGAGCCAACATCCAGTAGAAGCCGAATACAAGGCAAGCGATATGGATGACCAGGATTGTGATTTTTTTGCTACAACATACCCGCTCAGTTCCAGAGATTTTTCGCCCCGAAGTATCTAATTAAAGCCATAATTTAAGATTGAAATCATAGATTTGATTTATAAAATTCAAGAACTCACGCTACTCCGCTCAATATATGCCGCAGCAGACCCTATGACAACAAATGCTGTCAGTGAGCTGATAAAGATGATTATCAGAGTACTTATGTCTAGTCTATACTGCAAAGTCTCATATACTAATTCAGAGGACATAAATTTCTGATAAAAGGTCTAATGCTAGCGGCATTGCAAAAATTCATTAAGAACAAACCAGATTAGTCACCCTCGCTTTTTGAAGCATATAGCGACGTAAACCTGCTTCCGATCTCATTATTTTCAGCAATAGATTGGTGATACTTATTTATATGTGGCTGTTGAGATATGATCTGAGACAGAATCTGTTGACAACTTAGAAAATTCACTCAACAAATCTATATAGAATCAGCTTGTCGACTGATGTAACGCTGTGGGGACTCAACTTTGATAGTAATTTTATGATAGCAGACCTATTCTCTATCTTTAGATCATGTGCAGTGTCGTGTCAGTGACATCTATGCTGGACACTGAACTGTTGACTTTCAATGATTACATGGATTTTCTGCATGAGTTGCTCCAGGTACTTACATAGGCAGATTGAACTTTCATTGAAGTGACGAGAGCTTAGTTGAATTTGCAATGCTTCATTCCAATTTACGATTAATCTTAGAATAGTAATATATCTGAAAGCCATGAGCTTTGTAGTTTTCTTTTACTACAAAAAGAATTAATAAGGAAAAAACTTGAAAACATTCCCACAGATCTTTTACGCGTACCGCGCGCAAAAATTCTTGGTCTAGCAAGTCGTTTAGAAACTGTTTTGAAAGCACCTATTTTTACTGATGTCACCGCCAAGTAAGTCTTTTCACATCTGAATTAGTAATCGTCTTCTGCGTGAACTACTCAGATATAGATGCTTTTGTTATGATTTGATACCAATACATTTCCAAGGCAGTAAGATTTCTGAGACGTATTCACGTTTTGAGCACAGTCTGTAATCGGAACTCGAAAAGAGCATCATGGACTCGGCCTGAATTTGATGATTTCAAGCTAGAGGGAAATATTCATCGCGTTTTAGTGAAATTAAATAGCAGCACTTGTATTTCAAATATTTTTTTTGATAATAATGAAGATGCTGACGACTTTAGCAATTTTAAGCAAGTCGGAGAAAAACGTCGAAGAACCAAAACTTTATCATCTTCAACTGACAGATCCACCGGTAGTTGCTTTATCATTTATTTTGAATTTATTCCCAGCTAATCTGAAGTGGAAATCATTTGAAAATTGGAATAATACGAATTCAATTTTACAAGACACATACGCTGAATTAGCGCAGTATTCCACTTCAAAAGCTATCGAGATTTTTGAGTTTATCCAGCATCTTATATATCATTTTCGTACAAATTCAGTAGCTCGGAAACAGGTGGAAAAATTTTGCACCTCTTCATCATGCCAGAATATATTAAAAAAGACTAAGAAGCGGAACAATGTTGGTAAGCTCATTCGTTTAGTTTAGTTTTCTATCTTTTGTCTATATTGAACAATTCATATCACTTGTACCATTGAGTTTTATATATTGAGGTTCCGCATATAGCAAACTCTTGGCTGAATTCCAGCTCTTTCAACGACTCTATGTCCGAGAATGGTTTCTGGAGAAACATTAACGATAATTCTTTTCGACGATTCACAGCCGTAAGAGATATAAAGAGTGCTCAAATATACCATATCGATTTTTGCTATAGACCATTATTAATTTGCATTAATTTAATGCCTTAGGTTCAAATGTGATGAATTTTTCTAAAACAATATTTTTTGTACAGATTCGTATCTTCATCATGTTGCGTGAAATCTTTTACAAGAAGCAAAGTCCAGTTTTAATAGACTTGCTGCATCCCGCAATTGTAATGAAAATTTTAAACTCTTATTGATTACTCAGAAAGCTTATGTAGTGAGACTAAGCGACACAGTTTATAGGTTTGGAAAGCTGAATTCTAGTTGTGGAGCGAAACTGCCGAATCTGAAATGTCGGGGAATCCCTTTGCACATATCAGTATATTCCTGGCTTTTTCCGGGCTCTTTATCGTCTATCATAGCTGAAATGGACTCACAGGACGTAGTCATGGTAAGAGATGACAAAGGTGGGTACTTGTCGTGTAGACTAAATGGAAGATTCGCGATTTCATCGACATTCGCAAAGTAGTAGAGAGCCTACCTTGTGGCAAAGATCCACTTTCAAGGAGGCAGGAATCAAGTTCTACAATGACTCCTAACAAAGCTGATGCATTCATGTCCCCACGCACGGAATCTATTAAGCATACCACTTTCTTAAATGGTAGGGTGACTCTGAATGAGCCGTGATTGTATTTGATTTGCAACACCAACTGATAACAACTATTCAACACAGCGAAATAAGATATAGTATACGTGACTGCATTTTTCCAACAGAACATCTTCTTGATAGCTATTCAAATAGTATATCAAATTCCTTAAACTCTCGCGCCAGAAATTTGCTTGAAACCCCTACTCTCACAAGGGAGCAAGATCTATGGTGCATAGACTCGGCAAGTAAGTCGAGTCTCTTGATTCTGTATTGAGTACTCAGAGGAAGTTAATAGAAATTTTAGAAATATAACGTCTCAGCTAGAGAATAAATGGAACGACTACATTTTTAAAGTTTCCATGGTTAGATCTTAGATACGAATCAAATAGTTCACAGGACGAAGATGCATCGAATGAGATCGACGAACGAGAGAAGGTCGTGAAAAATGATCTATTTCAATGGAGATGTAATCGATTATTGAATTTAACGAATCTACAGTTATACGATTATAACTACCAAGATAAAGAATTGCGAATCAAGGTAGACTTTCATCAAAAAATTTTAGTCTGGGTCCAAATTTATTAATAGATAAGAGAAGCAAGCTTAAAAAATCTAATTCAAGCTATCGTGCAGCGGAGGTGAAAGCTACATTCATTATTAAATCACAGTATTGCGACACGATTAATCTGCTAAACTTTATTCTCAAACGACTTGGCCAACTATCTGCCAACCTGTGTAATTCATTTTGTGCTAAAAGCATGAATGTTTTATGAATCAAGCAATAAACGGTAGGACGTATCGAGCAGTGACAATTAGACAAAATTTGATGATTCGATATCTGCTGTATATTTTTGACGAGCTGTGATTTTATTGCACTCAATATTTTTAAGTTTGGTAATTATCAACAATTAGACGAATTTCGTAAAAACACTAACAAAACTAGGAGTTCATCTTCAAAAATATTGTGGAAGCTTATAAAATCAGTATGCCATTGTGTTATGAAAATCATCTCTGACTTTTCTGATACTTGTCAAAAAGAAAAAGTATGTCGCTGCCTTTGCGTGGAGATTCATATTGTATAAGCGCTGATAATCCCTTATTCCAAAATATTTGATGGATTACTTCACATTTATATTAATCAAAAAGATATAAACATATTTTCCAAAAGTCAAATGCTGATGTCTTTCAGACGTCTAGAATATTTTTCTGATGATTTCATCTCGTCATAGTCGAATTTGTTAGAAAAGCTAGGCAGATTCTTATCCAAATCCAAATACTGTCTTGCACATAATAAAGCAGCCTCTAAATCCTCTAAAAATTCTGGCTGTGGTGCTGTCACAGCAGATACCTGACCTGTGGAGCAAAAGTCTGTTGTTTCCTGATTGTGCCCTATTACACTTGTATTAGGAGCTTGCTCAGGGGCGCCAATAGGAGACTGACTAGGTTTAGAAGCAATTTTAGTTGGTTTGCCAACTTTTTTGACAACAATAGGATTTGCATTCGACTCTTCAAGCGACGGAAAGTGCTCCTCAGATCTTTTGTCGATTTTAAGTTTTGCTCTTCCTCGGCCTCTCGTCAAGCTTTTTACGATCAAATCTGCGTTTTGAGCAGGAATAGTGTCTTTCTGAGGATCCTTGTTTTCTAGAATCGGTGCATCTATACTTTGCGTTTTCCCATCTTCATTTGGGTCCAGCCATTTTTTTTGTTTGGTATTTGAATTCCTGCTTATTTCTTGGCCAATAATATTAGAACTCGTGTCTTTTTTTAGCAGTTCCGTACCATCAGCAGCTACAATACGTGATAAGGCAGGCTTTGTTCCAAATTCAGCTTGTTGATAATCTTCGACATCCCAATCTTCTGCCACTGTCTCTGCCTTCAGAGACTGAAAAGCACTCTTGTTCTTAACATCATGCTCTATTTCAGAATCATTCATCTGCTTCAGTAAATCATCAGCTGAAGCGACGATACATCGTCTATCAGACACCGATCGCATCTTAAATATTCACAGGACATAAAAAAGCCGTGACTGGTCCGCTATTTTGCAAGATATTGTAATGCAAATTTATGCTTTCAGTAGCCGTCATTGTGTGGTCTAGAAGCTATTTTAATTACTTTATTATGACTTTTTCAGCTAATTGAAGAAGGTAGTAAACAATATGTTGTACAGCTTCGCATTGTCTGAATATAGCCGACTCTGGCGTATTAAAAGTTCTACAATTTCGAAATACTAGAAATAAATTATTCTTCCACTCTTCGTAATTTCTAAAAAGTTGAAAGCAATGGACTGCTTCACAAAGGTTGCCTCAATGAAAGGAGAGAATGCAAATAGCTGATGCGTCTTACTTGTATTTGTGCTGCTGCAGTTTTTCCAAGATGAGTGTCAACCACATGGGGTTTTTGATGATTAATCTAGAATATAGAAATGAGATTAATTTGAGCTACTCACGAGTAAGTAGGTGCCTCTTCATCTGATACCTTATTGACAAACGGTTGCGCTGATGGTAATTCCAGTAGAATTTCAGTAATTTCTTGCGAGACGACTTGCCAATTCTCCAAAAGGTCCCTGAATTATATGCATGTTGCTTTGAAATGATACTTACCTGCTCTCTTGGTATCTACGCATGAAGCGAAAAAGTTTTGTCATGTGCCGTCCTTTATTCAAATTTTCGTAAAAGCTAGGAAAACATCATACTCTCCTGAAATTGAGCTCTCTTACCTGTCGATAAGAAGCGGGTCAGGAACCTGCATAGCATCAAGTTCGCTCTCTAAACATGGTGGATGACCATAACCAAATAGAAAATGATAAACTCTTTGCATCCTATAGACAAGGTTTACGCATTGACTTGTGTATAAATGTACAGCATTGCAGGTCATGTGATGCCACAGAAACAATGCACAGTTGACAATTTGCTCTCCTGAAATATTGCGTTGAAAATAATCCATTCTCTGATTGTATGTGTATTTCTCAGACTCTTCTCTAAGTGACGCCTGAGGCTTCTGAGTATTCTTATTTTTAAATAATGTTTCATCCTGAAAACTAGAAACCCCGTTGATGTTCTCATCACAAGTAGAAAGTGTATTCTTTGACTCAGCTGCATAGGTAGATCCCACCCAATCATTCATCAAGACAGAGTCTAGAGCAAACTCCAACCTACTATTTGTCTGAAATGCGTGAATATCTTCTGATGATTTTGTAGTTTTGAGACTACAATTATCTTCTTGGACCACTGTGAAGTTAAATTATGAAAATCATATGTCGTCTTACTCTCGGCGTAAACTGATTCCTCGTTGAACTCTGCCGACTTTATTCGGCTACTTTTTGATTGTTTTGATTTGGATTCATCACCTAGCTCAGGTGCAAAGAGAAATGATGTCTTACTTGAAGTTTGGTCATCATAATAATGCCTTACGTCATTATAACAAGCGGATACGACAGGATCTGGACAACCTTCATGCAATAAAGGATATGCAGATTCTGATTCAGCCGTTATGAAGTCTATTTGCTCATCTGGATTCGAGGTCCAATTTGGACTGTTGAAAGTTTTATCTTGTCTAGGTTGTACTCTCTCAGTACTTGCAGAGCTTGTTCTTAGAATATATGGAAGAACTGTCAATGGCGCATCTTTAATAAGATCATCCAGAACCTCGAGAAGATAGTCCCATATGACCAACTGATGTGCCAGTGTATCAGAAAAAGGAAGCAATTTAGTTAATGCCACTGCTAGCTTGATAGCGTTAAAAACTGCGGTCCCTGTACGCTGTAGCGTATGAGCTTCATTTCTATCTGTCCATCTTGGTGCGCATAAAAATTTAGCTACATAATTATCGTACCAGGACCGTTTATCTACAGTGATCAAGACAAGCCGTATAAGTCGGATTTGTACAATACATATCCTAAAAAACTTAGGAAATTCACATCTCACCTCCTTGCACTGTATTCATTTTCGCAGCATTGTCCCAAACCTCATTGTATAGATAGTGATACCTCTTATTTGAAGGAAGAATTTCACGGATCACACCAATGAGCGACTGAAACTTTGGAATTGGCTTGTCTGAACCGAAAAAGTCTAACAGCTTGTCAGATGAAAACATCAGAGGCGGCTCAAACGCTCCGACTGCAGCGCAGTACAGTACTGCTTTGATACAAGTTCTCTCCATATTTGCATTCTTATAAAAAAGAAAATTTGACTGCATGTTAATCATAAATTCTCTGAAACTGCGGAGCTCGATCAACAAAAAGCTTGTATTGGCCATAGAATCCACAAGCAATCCATGAAACTCTGACTCCTTATTTTCCATGTATAATCCAGTGAGTGAGCTCCAGAGAAATGCACTAATTTCACTTTGTTTTCTTGCTGTCACCACGGAAGAAGATTTCCATTTTGTTTTGAATTTTTCTTCAAAGCTGTGTAACGCTACTTTTTTTGAGGGAAAACAGTATTCAAATATACTTAAGAGAAGAGGCAAAAAATTGAGCGGTAAATAGGAAAACAAATCAAGTTTTGAAGTCTTGCAAGATGTATCAGCATTATGATTTTCCATATCGATCATTTTCAATCGACTTAATTCTCGTAGAAGTGGACATTCGCTCAATACGCGAATGCAAGCACAACTGATTATGAAGTTGTCTGATTTCAAACAACGATCCAATTGTAACATTTTCCAAATATTGAGAAAAAGACTTTCAATGACATCATCTATATTTTTCTTCCATCTGATGTAAATGACTTTGTCTTTTGGCGAAAATATAGAATGCTCTGGCAATAAAATATCTAGCTCTATGAGCTCTATCGGAAACGGACTTAAGTCTGATGCAAAGCGAAATTTCAAAATCGCAAGAATTATATTCGCTATCAAGAAATCTGATATTGAACGTTGCACCCCTTGAGAATGTTGGCTTTGAAGCGTAACTAGAGGCTGTAAGACTAAATGCACTGCTTCATTTAATGTCTTGCCATCGGTTCCGATAAGGTCTGCTATTGCATCATATAAATCTATTAAGAATAAAATCTCGGTACTAAAATAATATGGAAATCTTTTTCGTCTAAGAGCATAATTCAGTTTTTTTCTGTATTTCATGGAAGTGTATGTGCATATGTCTACATCTGAGGAGCTCAAATCGCTTTCTTCATTAAAAGATTGCGGTAAAAAGTCTCTGGAATGATATGTTGCCAAGTAACCAGATAAAGCTTGAAAGCAATCTGTTGTGGACCCACCATTTGCACTGTTGTGATGATTCTTCAAAGCATGAGCTGCTCTGCTCCTTATGAATGGATGACGATCATGAAAACGTAGCAAATTGATCAATGCAATCACACTACTTTTCGAAAAGCTGAGATTCCCAAGACTTTCAATCGCTTCAATTTGTGATAACGCACTAGTATCATTGACAGCCTGATTCTCCCACATCCCGACCGACTGACATCTGAAAATTCTGAAAGGCATGACAAAATTATCAATTACGACAAAGATTGTATGTATAAAAATTAAAAGTCTTTTTGTATACAAATTTTTATACCTTGATAACCATATCGGTCTAGTATGATTCATGATACGCATCCATAACAATGGCAAGTGCTTTAATTTTCCGGTGTCTGGTAATCTCATGCTCTTATCAATGAACATTTGCGCGTTTAAGTTCGGCTTATGACTAAGTTGTCGAGTGATTGCTGAGTGCGAAAGCTTGAGAGCCTCATTATCCAACTGCGACATAGAGACTGCATCATCATTTGCTGATGAAGCAAATGCTAGTATCGACTCATCAGCAGTAGACACGAGGCCACAGAAATATTTCAGTACTTTATTATCTGAGAAAGCAGTTTGTAATCTGATGTAACAAGATTCACCATATGCATTGCTCAATCCAGTGCCAAATATATTCTCGGCGTAGGACTCAGAAATAGATGTATCAGACGCATTAGGAGTAAGAGTATTGGCTTTCAAATCATATCGATAGGGTAAGTCAAATTGATCAATACAACAGCACTCAGAGACTGGACTTGAAGTTGCTTGATCAAAAAAGAAATCAAAGCTACAAGCGACCAGAAAGATTTTGTTAAAACCAGAACTGAGAGGTTTTGATAGACCTGAACTAAGTGAATCATCGTAACTCTCACGTGTATGTGATTGCTGGATATTCAGACTCGAAAAATAAGGATTGTCAGCCTCGTTGAATTTGGTCTTTTTTTCCTTAACGTTAGGCTTTGTATATATTTTATCGTAAAAATTATATTGATTATCGCTATCAGTAGTTGTATTGGCCTTTTTGTCTGAAAAACAAGCATCTAATTTGAAATGCTTCAGATACTCGTGTAGCATGCTGCTGATAACCATTGGTCCATACCATGAGGGCAATCGTGGAGTTATATAATACGGAAAAAAAGATGCTTCAGGATTTGATTGTAAAACAGGATATCTCCCTGAGGAATCAGATGTCAATAAACATTTCTGCGCATTCGGAAAATGACTCCACTCAGAATTCAATTTCATCTGCATTTGCTGATAGATAGAGCCAACACCATCGCATATATTATGCGGAAATTTTCCAACATAACCAAAACCAAGGCCTAATCCAGACTCTTTAATGATTAATTCATACGGTATTGTGCTTGTATGATGAGTTGGTATGAGCAATCTCTTATTTATTTTCCCAATCCTCATTGGTTCTAAATTATCAAAACTATAAGTACTCGCTTTGCAGCTTATATGTTTACTAGAATCCAAACTAGCATCCAAAAGTTTGGACTCTTCTTCTAACTGCGATACTGCCTTATCAGCTGCTAAGATAAAGCCATAAAATTCTGAAAGGCCAGTATAAGTTTCAACTGGTCGTGGTGGCTGAGTACACGATTCGTCAATGATCAAATTTATCTCTTTGATTGACAAAGCCGACAACTTTTTTTGCAATCGAAGGTACAAGCCGATTGATACAGCTGATGATCCTGTACCAAACACCCAAGACTTGAAAAAATTTCTGATCTGTCAAAAATTTCAAATTGATGTGAACCTCAAGATATGAGCTTCATTAAATGTGCTTACGTCAGTGAGTGTGTTTGCAACAGAAAGCGGAACGGCAGCATCGCTGGTAGTCTGATAACTGTTCGAGGTATCCTTGCTATAATTGGGTCGATAACTCTTGGGTTGCAAAAAATCTTGTAGCAACAATCGTTCCATCTGATGATTAAATAATAAATACGATAAGACTGAGCTTTTAGTAGCAATGAAATATTACAGCATACTAGAATAATAAATTTTTTCGTTGATAAAAACATTCCATTTTTTTTCTTCAGTGCTTTGAAGTAAGTTTTTTGCACTAATCTCGCAAAAAATTGATTAGAAGGTACACATCGTTGATTGCTCTCAACTGTTTGTTGAGAACAACTGAAATAAGACTGCCTTTGATACGTCAAATAAGTGGAACCATAAGAGTTGAGTAATACTTCAAGACTTGGCAGTATGAAACTAGATTTCAAGTTGAATATCGAGGATTTACAATAAAATCTAAGATCAAAATAAATGTTTATGAGTATACTGATATATCCTTACTTAGGTGAATACAACGGAACTTTATCTTGGTTTGGTTCTAACTCATTATAAATGCACAAAGGAATAATGTCTTCACCCATCTCAGTTAACTTTGCAAAATATTCCGTTTTGAGCCAGTTGATGCTTGCTAGGTGTGCTTCACCATACAAGTCTTTCGTGAATAGATCTATTACATATCTTCTGAAGGATTTCAATAACCAGAAATCATAAGGTTTCCGTAAGTCGTCACATCCAAGGAATGACCCAAAAACTAAAGACAGAACTGCCTAAAAGAAATTTGAATGATGCATGTCGCTGATGATCTTTGCATGATCAGCAAAAATTGATATTTCTGATGGTGAGAAAATTAGACGGCATAGGTAATATCTGATACCTCTGCAATTATCTCGCGACTTTTGATACATGATATGCAATTGTAGTTGCTACTGAGGAGCAGCTCATCATTTAGGACAATCGTTGACCCAAACTCAAAAAACGATGTATCGCTGCAAAAAGGAGGTATGCACTGGGAGAAAATACTCTGTGGCTCCCATGATCCTTTACCAAGAAATGTTGGAATACTGCTCATCGGGTAAAATAGTAATCGAAATGCTGTAATTGGAAATGGAGATTTGAAAGTATTATAAAACAAAACCAAAATTTGTTTCACCACATCCTTGACAATAGAATCCTGATAACGCGATCCTAAGGGTCTAACAAGTTCTGAAGGAGACAGCAATCTGAATTCTACTAAGGTGGAGCTTTACCGATACTAAAGATCTCAGAACAATCCATTCTTATCGGTGTATCATCTATGTACAAAAATTTCAATTGATATTGATGAATCACTTAGTGTGGAACAAGAAACAAACAACATCCAATGACAGTAAGTCAAAATGACATACTTCAAATAGAGACATAATATCTCAGCATCAGCCGTTACCTAATTTTAGCGTAAACTTGTCGATATTGAACACTCCCACATACAAACAGATCTGATGCGGAAAAAGCTTGCTCAACCGACCCCTAAAATAATAAATAAAGACTAGTTTCTACTTTAAAGTATTTACTTTGTATCATATGTAAATGTTGTATAAACCTGACTATTTGATTGCTTCTTGCGTATATCTACCAATGTTCCTGTGCTCACTGCATAAAGCTCGTCCAAGACTGTTATTCGTATGCGCCAGCACGTCCGAGTATTTGCTAGTCTGAAGAACAAATCATCGTATTTAGCTATTAAGCATAAGGCGAGATAAGCTCTTAATCAAACACAGAGAGATTAATCATACGATATCTATGAAGTATCATTGAGTTATTGGGCTTTGTTGTCGAGAACGAAACAATAAAGTAAAGTAACCCATTACAACCTTGAATAAACCGGAATGTAAGAGTTTTTATTATAATGTATAAGCTCTTCAATGAATCATTTTGCTGTTCAGCTTCTATAGGCAAATTAAATTCAAATTTCACACAACAAACAACATCTACTTTAAAAATGCACACTCTTACTTTTCTTCTCTACAGTTCTGCCTGCAGATCTCGGTGGCTGTCGATAGAGTTGGAAACCATGTAAGACCGTGAGGTGCCTGTTTGTATCAATCAACTCTAACACTTACAGAGTAATAGAGCAGCCAAGAGCATGAAGAATTTCAACAAGAGATTATAATCAATTAGATCAAAATGTAAAATCTTACGGTCTGAGTCACCAATATACTATTAAACTTTTCTACTTTAGATCTTCTACATAATCCATCAGATCTTGCGAATAGCATTGAATGCTGGTGGTCCAAACTGTGTAGGTAAAATGAAACACTGACTTTTACATCCAGATAAGTGCTTTCAGATGATATTTTTGCTTTTTTGCGACATTGAGATGAATCATCACACACGCTTAATTCTACTCTATCGTCAACGCCCTGAAAATTGAGCGTTGAAATGTACAAAAAGTGCTCGCAAAGATCGCTAGTAGACCTAGCACAGTATACAAAAAAAAGGAAACTATAGCATGCCGCTACAACACTTTTCTCAATTTTGATATCAACCTGAAGAAATCCCTTATATCGTCTTTAAGAAACATTTAAAAAAATACCTCGTCAAAGATTTGCAAAATACAAATATAATCGAGCACATGCATGTCTGTGTCACTTAGTTGCCAAACTGACTCACGAATTTACAATAAATTTTTCTTTCCATTATTTCTCAGGATTTATAATCTATTCTGCCTTTCAAAATGCGCTGAGCATAACAGTTTACGGTTCGAAGCACTTAGTCGATATACATTGAAGCGTAAAAAAAAAATGTAGCTTACTACATTGCTTTTTAAAGGTTTGGATGTGCCATCAGCGTTGTGATCCGAAGTGTCACTTAAATCTGTGGATCGATGTAAAAAGCTGCACGAATTTATAATTTGCTTAGGAAGAAAAATTAGCAAATTAGGATCAAGTAAACTTTCGGCATATTTCTAAAAAAAGCCCACAGATTCAAATGATTCACTAATCTTTAGGCTTCATCTTACTGATATTTCTGACTGGAAAGAAATTAGATCTCGCTTTTGATAGACTTTTTGATTTAAATCCTACAAATTTATCAAGAATACTTTTATCTTATGAATAATTAATTCAATTCAAGTAAGTGAGGCGAGGCAACAAGATACAATTGATTTTTCTCGTTTTGTTTGAATCAAGAGCACGCAAAATATGAATATGAGGTCATGGATACAGTACGATTGATTCTGATTGTTTAACCTTGTTAGTGAGAAGTTCGTGCTTGAAGTGGCACTCTTGATTGTTGATTGTTACATTTTCAATGCAGCACCAGCTTTGCGGAGGGCATTTTAATAGTAACACAAACCGTATAAGTTCAGGATCGAAACTCGCACGAGATAAAAGTATTGGGGTGGTTTTGGGAACATGTACAGATAAGAATAGTGTAGTATTTCCGTAAATTCTTGACAGTGACTGGTCGATGCTTACATCAAGAGTTTGATGTCTAAACCTGTCAAATGAATATAGATCACGGGCTTTATGTCTGCTTAAAGATGCAAACTACCGTGTCGGCTCGACATAAACGCTCTCCATTATAGGTATTTTATGATATTTTTTAATTATTCTGCATCTTTTTTAAAAAACGAGGTAGGCATTATGAGGCGAAGTTGTAAGCTGTCTATATCTATATATCGATTTATCTTTGGAAGTATGCATATTTGACTTTCAGCATTGGTATACTTTAAAAATAATAAATTTATTTGTCGTCATACTGGCGAGGCTGCTCTGGAATTCTTTTTTCTCAATTTTGAAAAAACCTGGATTGAAATTTAACATAAAATCGGCGTCGGAAAATTCTGTCAGCCAAATTGACGATGCAGCTCAAATCGCAATCTGCGAGTCAATCGAATATACCAGTGAAATTCACTAAGTCGCTCTTTAATTCGAAGCAGCCGCTTGACGAGGGATCTCGCCATGACACAGTACCAAATAGTAATTCAAACATTTTTTGTAAGTTGCCTGAATTTCTTTAGCAATGAAATGAAATACATTCTGAAATTTATCACTTTTTTTCAATTTAGATCCAGCCACTTCACTAAATCTCTACGAAGAGACTCCTCAAAGCCATTTCGCCAAATCCTGTTGTAATCTATCATCAGATCCGAGTCAAGCTTACTCTTTGCGTCAGAGCATATCCAGAGTATCTCAGCCGTCTGATCTGAATCCTCGTTCAAACGTATTGAGCCATCATAATGATCGAAATATACCATCCATGCTCACAGAAGGAGCTGAGATGAAGGCTCTCAAATTTGGAGCTACTCATAATTCTCAATCATTTTTAAATAGCAACGTGATGCAAAATGATTTAACAGATCAACAGTACTCATCTATGCCTCTCTCTTATACGCAACAGTCAAACATTCCATCGTTGCAAAATAATTCTTTGAAGTCAGCAGGCAGTGCAATTATTTCTCAAGCTAAAAAGTCTAGCATTAATTTAGAGGAAGTTTATCAATATATTCTTGATCTAACGATACTTTCCAAACGCGAAAAGGCATTATTGGAGCTCAGTAGACGAAGAGAGCTGGTTTCTGACCTTGCACCTTTGTTGTGGCATACCTTTGGTGTGATAACCGCTATTTTGCAAGAGATCATCTCTATTTAGTAATAAAATATTCATTAATATTTTATTTGTATATGCGAGCCTTAAATCATTAGTCATTACTAAAATCGAAATTCTTTCTCACCACTGAAGTTGTATTTTGTATTACAGTTCTCATCTATCGTCCCCCAATCTGACTTCAAGTACTTCAAGCCGAGTCTGTAACGCGCTAGCTCTTCTTCAGACTGTTGCTTCTCATCCCGAAACTAGACAAGCTCTTCTCAGTGGTAAAATTGTTTCAAGAATGCGTTAGCGACAAATTTAAGGCGTAGATATTTCTTTATCATCAAATTACATACCTTCAATACGCTGCAACTGTAAATCATTATGATGTGTGACGTAAAACTTGTTTGAACAATACGTTTTTACTCGCAAGTCAGCTAGTCTTCTGAATTCCATAAATATGATTTCTGGGTATTATTTCTACATATCATTTTGAATATTTGGATTTATTTGCTGTACAAGACAGATCCTTGATAATCAGACTTTAACTTTTAAACTGTGTTTTTAGCGCATATTCCTTTATTACTGTATCCGTTTTTGAACACAATTTCAAATGCACGGTCTTTTGAGTACCTTAGACTCACCTGCTTAGGAGTTATTGGCGCTTTAGTGAAGGTGACATATTGAGATAATTTCCACAAATGGTATAATAGGTTGACGACCCTGAAGTCATAGGCTTTCTGCTACAAACCGAAATAATTCCGCTTTGCTTGAGAATTATGGAGATGGGGAGTGAGCTGTCGAAAACTGTAATATAAATAATCTGCAGCATTCTCTAAAATGCAGTTCTTTTCAAAGCTATCAAATATGTGTCAGGTAGCAACGTTTATCATGCAAAAAATTCTTTCAAATGAATTGGGTCTTCGCTATGTTTGGGCAACTGCAGAGCGTTTCTATGCTCTTACTTCAGTACTGGGCGGAATGATTCAGCCACTCATTGAAAGTCCATCTCCCAGGCTATTAAAGCACATCATAAAGTGTTATCTATGTCTGATTGAGAATCCAAAAGCAAAAGAAGCTTTAAAAAAGTGTGTCCCAGTGTCCATTAAGTAAGTTCTAAGCTTATGGAAGACAAATTGTTCCAATTTTCTGAATTTCATTCCATGTTACCAGAAATGAAGCTTTAATGGCTAGTCTTAATAATGATCCTGGAACACAGCAAACTCTTATTTTATTACTGAATATGCTTGAGTTCCAACCGCAGCAATCTTTGAAGCAACACAAAGCGTTTTCAAGTACAAACAAAAATCTTGAGCAATCTAGTAAAATGCTGTCCAAACAAATACCCAAATTACAAGCACAAGCATCATTAAAAGTATCAAATCTTCAAAGCCTATCTTCTCATTTGCACTGCTCGACTCAAGGACAACAGAACTCTTCTAGAGCTGGTCATACATCTGGCGCAGAAGCAAGCATAGCAACATTCATGAATGGGATAGCGTCAGACATATCTCACTCATCATCAAAAAGCAACACGCAAAATAATCCTGGGACTATATTGAATGTTCCTCTGTCACTGAGCTTAGGACAAACTCTAGATTTTAGAAACGAGACAATATTACCAATTTATAAAGCCATGGAAAATCTTCATACATCAAGTTCTAGCAAAAACTCGAGATTGAATACCCAAGTATCTAACAATGTTAAAAAAGGGGTCAATGCGCACGATGACTTTCTCGAAGGTAAACATGAAATTGTTGCCTTCTCCAATTACATAGCCAAAGTTTTAAGGTTTCCTGCTGCAAGCAAATTCCTATTTCATAAAAAATAAGTACTATAAAAATGGAGCTGCTTAACTGCTATATTTTTTGCTCAGATTTTTAATTGCCCTCTCCGATGAATTCAATTTTTTTCCCTTCACGATATTTTTTTACTAGTCCCTAAAAAGCTTGTCTATCCGATTGTATACATCTTACGTTGACTAAAGGTTTTGATAATCTCAATGAAACGCAAGTTTCAATGTACTTTCTAGCCTCTTCAAATAAGTTCAGCTATACAGATGAACAAGAAAGGAATGGAATGTCGAGATGCATACCTCTAGATGAGCCACAGCTAGCCTGTAAAAGATTTTAAGATTCAAATGAGCATCGTCAACAACATATTTCAATGCCTGAAAATGCGTATTCAGCAATTTTTCTAATTATTTTTATGTTTACTTCATGAGCCAGCGAAATGACCATTTTCCAATTTTTCTCACGTGAATAGATGACAGCTCGATTACTATATAATCTTTTCATCAAGAAATTCACTTGTTGAAGATCTGTCGTTTTTGACTCTATCTGTTTGTTGGTATCAGAACTTCTTGCAGCATTCAAGTTGAATTTGTAAGGACCCAGTATTTTCAAAAGGTGAGTATATTCGAGATCGGCCAGTGTCAGCAATCCTTCCTGATGACAAATGTAATTTTTTCATTTGACCAAGCGTGATTTTATTAATGACATATGATGTAAAGGCTTACGCTAAATAACTTATTCGCTAGCTTCATCCGCCCAAGCATATTTCCTATGTCGAGATCACCATCGTTCACTATTGCCTGCGCAAGCTTGAAATTTGATAATCAAGTGCTCGAAAATGATATACAAGTAACTACCTCTGGATCTGAGTACGAAAGTAATTCCAATTGCAAAGTGACGTCGTCATAATCGTAGGATTTACTACAATCCCAGTATGCCTCTGAGGCATTTTTTCAAACCAGCTTGCAAGCATTGTTCGACAATCATCTGGCGCTGCTTTCTGCTCGTTCTGCTGAACGAAGATCATAGAATTTTACTAAGTGTGAGTCATACTAAAGACCCAGCAGATAAAGAAGCTGGGCAAACAAACTCCAAAGATGCGCTTCCCAGTGACAGATCGTTTTCTCCAGTTAAAGAGCAAAATTTCAAAGGCTGTGTTAGATCTCAATTTCACCTAGGATTTTACCGATTGAAAAAAGACTGAATTTTCCAACTTCATGGATTGACTGATTTCCAAAGCTCTATTTGCGTCTTGTATGAGTGTCAAGTTTTCAAACGATATATGAAGTCTTTCACCCAAATGCATTCTTTGACATATCAATTCCAACCATGATGGTACGTTGAAGGAGCCGATTTTCCAGGCTAGGACACCTGTAATCAGTCTAGAAGTTTTACACTTTAGAGCCAATGGTAATTGCAAGTATTTAGAATCTCTCATTAGCTGAAGCCATACATAGACATACGATGCAACTTGAGGCGTGCTATGCGATGTGCTATGTAGCGATCGAGGTTTTATATTTTTGATTATGAGGGAATAATTTTCGTTGAAGTTTCTAAAGCCTGTGGTGCCATGAATTTTAATCAAGTTTTACAAAGAGCTCGATCAGTGTATCGAACCATATCTAAGGGTTTAGAGTAGCTTACTTCTGACGTTAATGTTTTGACAGCGATACACGCGCAACAATGTTATTGTGTGAATGTCCGTTTCACTAGATGCTCTGCAGCTGGATATTACAATATGAAACATTCTGAACTAGTTTATAGTTTACAAAAAAGCTCACCAGCAGTATAATTTACAAGTCTCCGTTTCCCGCATAGATTTCAAGCAATAAAACATACAAATACACTCAGTCAACTCTGTGCAAATCGACAATTGATTGAGACAAGCCTTTTACCTCTACGTAGTTGTATTTTGTATATTGATTCCAGATTGTTTGATCGCAGCAATTTAACTAATTATGTGGATTTGAGTTGGGACAATTTACGTACATTCAATTTCATCGTTTTCGCGTGCTCGATGATAATTTGAAGGACTTTTTTTCAATATGATTTTGATACTGTCACAATCATCAGAAAATGCTATGTCAAAAGAATAGTATTATAATAATTCTATCAAGATGTTGAATAATTATGATTACAGATTCTATGTTGAAAGTCCGTTAACTTAATGAGATATAAGAAAAAGATGTCTCTTGACTTTGAAAAGATTTGTTCGCTTAGTTCTCGCTTCTTTTTGGAGTAATTGGAAGGTTTCAAATAGGAAGTCAAAAACTTTTTTCCGCGCATAGTCGGCCCAACGAACCGATCTTGATGCAGAATGTCTATCACTCAAACATAAATGAAGTCAAGAAGCTTCCTTGAGATTCCTTAAAATGTAAACCAGTTTACCGGAGAGAAATGAATCAAGTGGCAGAAGAGCAACACAGACTTCATTTAATTTCATTGATCGCAAAATATGCTCAAACGCTCCAGGAACTAATACTGATCAACAAACCATATATTTTCCTAACGCATGATTACATTTTCTCGTTAAAATGTTATCATATATGAATTTGATACAACATGGATGAGAACTAAAGCGTAAATAGTACTTGGCCCATGATTTGATTGGTGGTTTGAAGTTCAAATCGACTAATATGATCACCGTCTATGAAAAAGTCCAGACCAAAACAAGGAAGTAATTCTTTCACATGATTCGTATTGAAGGGTAGTAGTCTGGCTTTAACTTAACGAAAAATCATGTTTTGAATCATTGGATCACGCCAAGTCGCGACGAATACTTACATGTAACGAAATCTCCAAATGACGGTCTGTCAAAACCCTGACCACAAGCAGATTTTGTTAGCGTTATATAATGTATACTTTTCCAACTCTTAAGATATACTTCCATATATTGGCGTCTGTCAATACTTTGATAGCTCTATAGGGTAAATCAGCCGGTGGCTCGTCATCACTCGAATCATACAAGTGTCCGCTTCCATCTTTGGAGATCAAAGACATGTGAACTTCAAATCGCCTGAAATTCAATGGACTTTCCACAATATTGTGATGAGGTTATTTTCAGTGTAAAAAAAAGTGGTAAACAGCTCAAAGTAGCAGTGATAGATAGATACACTCTGCAATAAGCTATTCGCGCTATATCGCGCCTTAATTTGAAGTATAGTGCCTGGAAGCACTAAACGCTGAGTTAAAACTGATTTTTAATTGATTGCGATAATATTCAAGTTGCCTGATGCAGGAAAAAAAATATTACCGGAATAATTATGAGCAAGGAACCGACAGCAGAAAGCTGCATTTTCGCTCAGAATGAGATCAAGTTACTTTTTAAGGCAGCTCACGATGACAACTTGAATGTTTTCATCCTGATTCTTGATCGGTTAAAGCATACTCATTCAGTCGCTGAGACTCTTTACGAAACGAAAGACGCTCATGGCAGGAATGCCCTACACTTTGCGTCTCATGCAGGAAGCTTGAAAGTTATGTCCTGGATTGTCGATAAATGTCCAGGATTGATGATTGTCAATGAAAAGGAACATGCTATGTCACCACTTATGTTGTCAGCAAAACTGGGGCATGATGAGTGTGTGAAATTTATGATTGAAAAAAAGCCTGATCTTATTAATTTTGAGTCTTTGGATGGTCACAATCTTGTTCATGAGACAGTGATGAGCGGGAATGTGGATTTGTTGTGTTACCTTGCCGAAAAGAAAGCAAAGGTCAACTTATCATAATATTCATTAGACGACGAATTCTGCTAAAAACATATTTCCTTTGTATACTGATACATTCTGATAAAACTTTTTCACAGCTTTGCTCGTATTCGCAAAATTCTGGAAGTCCTTTGTATCTGACCGTCAGCTCAAATGATTTGGCTATGCTAAAAATGCTTGTAAAACTGATAAAGGTAAAATCTAAAAATTTATCTAGATCAATACGTTTTTCTAGATTTTATTGGATTTGAAAAGTATATAATGCTCATGAATACTCATTAAATATGTCACAAGTGTGCTTTTTATGCCTTTTTGTAGGATTCGAGTGATATGAAGAATTTAGTTGCAACTAGACATCATCCCCCTGGAATGCCTCCTTTGATCATGCTGGCAATTCTGTATGAAAATTATGAGATGACTCAAGAGTTATTGCATCTGGGATTTGATCCTAATGAACCGGATGACTCAGGATTGACAGCTCTCCAGTATTGTGTACAGGAAAATTTGCAAGGTTATATCGAACTACTTACGTCGTATTCTACTACAAATCTACTTGAAGAAAATATGACATCGGCTGTCCCGCAAAGCATTGTAAATGAACAACAAGTCATAACGAATGCAAATAAAGAATCTATTGATCGTGAAAACAGCGATCAAGAGAAAATTCGAAGGACTGTGTCTTTGCCGCAAAAGACGAGTGAGAGAGGTCACACGTTGGACGAGTCACTTGATATTGGCATGAGCTTTATCCGCGATACACTTTTAGCCCCTAAGAATGTTGGTGATGAGCAGCTGAGTTTTATGACTTTATTTACAGCTGAATTTCTTATAACACAAGCAAAATATAATGAGGCATTAGTCATATATAACGTTTGTTATCAAAAAGAGTCCGTGGAAACAACTTTCATTCGCACTTCTGATATACAGTGCAGGATAAGTCTCTGTTTTTTAAAACTAAATATGGTATTGCCCGCTGCAAAAATACTATCGTCCCTCATGGATTCGATTGACCACTGTAAACAATCAGTGAAAAAAAAAATCAGCTTCATCGCTGAACAGCTATCGGATTACACATCAGCTGCAGAAGCATCATGGCAGCATATTTCTCATCTTGATGAGCAATCAAGATCGCTGGACTTAGACTACCTCACTGTATTACTCTATGCTGCAAGACGGACGTCAAAGCTGCTCTGGTGATACTTAGATGCCCTCTACATCGTACGTAACTCTAATACCTTCCTCTCATCTCATGGATCGTACAAAAAAGTAGCTTTTTGTTCTAGTCGCAGAACTATTAAAAGCTCAAGTCTCCAATCAGAGTATTGAATATTATTTCTTTGCCGTTTATCTGTAAGGAGAAAAGCATGATTCACATTCGCATATAGTCCACCAGCAACTAGATTTTTTACCTGTATTATTCCCTGTTTCAATTTTATTTTCCAAAGGCTCTTCTGACATAATTTTCGCGTGTGTGGCCTTTGTATCTGTAAGAAATTTTCATGATAAACAAAACGCAGATCTTTTATCAATGATGACAAAAACTTTAACTTTTTGAATTCGACAACTCACGTCGCTGAACTGCGCAACAATTAAATCTGTGGAGCATGGTTCTTGATCATCTAAATCTGACAATTCAGCTTCATCAATGGACGTATCGTCATTGAAAAGCTGATCCTCTGTAGCACTTGGATTTAAAAGTGCGTCTGCTTAATTTTTCAAAACTATTTGGATTTTTCTCACCATTTTTTTCAGTTTTTGTTTGTACTGTAGCAGGCGACTTTAGCGGATTTATGAAGTAGACGTTTGATTCAGTTATGCCTGGAGCTGCTTCAACAGCGTTTTTTGTCAAAACTGCGTTCCACTCTGTAGACTCCCACTCATCTTCTTCAAAATCAGATCCGCTCTTCATGACTGGAGCACTTTTGCCATCGGTAGAGTCAAGAGAAACAAAATCATCCAAATTAGCTATAGACCTTTTACAGGGATATGCATCCAAATTGAAGAAAATCCTTACATTTTTTTTTCTTGTGCGTCATGCTTATTGATTGTAGCTTGAGTACTATCCTGGCACTGGGTTACTATGTGTGATCGAGGAGAGTTTTTTTCAGTAACTGGCTGTTCTGAACGAGCTCGCAACTTGAGGAGCCACCTCTACTCACAAAGAATTCACATATACAATGGAGCAACATAATAATTTCGATCATCATACTGATTTTAATTGGTCGAGTACTGCAGTCGATTGCAATTTTGTAGCGGCAACAATGGTTTCTGAAAAACGTAGATAACTGACAAACGCATCTACGGATTTCACGGATGTATCTATGTGATTACCCTCTATAATTCTTTTGTATACAGCATCTGTTTCGGCACTGTAGAGTAAACTCATCGACTTTTTTCAACTATAAACAAAATAAATTTGCTTTTTCTATAGACTCTCTGACTAAGCATTACATATGACTATAAATTCGACAAAGATGCTAGGACAGATGATCAACTTCCAACTGTATCCTATAAAATTATGCTAGAAATCTTGAATACAACTTTAGCGCTATCTTAGAAGTATGTTCGCCGCGAAAATTTTTGGCTTTTGTGCCCGGAGGCGCTTGAAGGCACAAAAAAAAAGCCGAAAAAAAAAACTATTCCATAAGATAACTTCGAGAGTATATTAGACATCAGAAATATAATCTCTGAGTTTGCTTTAAATATTAGAATCAAATTGCAATATTAGATGTAGCAGCTATACCTTACTATAGAATGTAATTGAAATATCTATTGTCGAACTTCAGCCACATCGTAGAATAGGAAAAAAAATGTGCAAATAATAAAAATGTACTATGATTGCTGTTCAAGACAATCAAAAATCGGACAATTTAAACTAGTTCTTACTTGGTTTTTAATCTTTATCAGGAATTTCAAAATGATTGTCGATCATAAATCAGTTTGATGGGCCATACTGATAAAATCCTGAACTTCACAGTCGATTCTAACAAGAATCAGATCCGCTCCAGCAACTTCAAGATTGCGTTTGCCTCGCCGATAGCAACTTTTGATCTAAACGTGTGGAAGTATATCCGGGACTGTAAGTTAGAGAATTGGCGTTTATCGACTCCGATAGTTTCAGCAAGAGCACGTTTTTTGCCAGAGCAAATTAGCGAGAATACTTGGACAAGAACTTTGAGCAACGGAGAGGAGCCTCAACCTGTGAATCATACATTCTGGAGACTCCATTTAGACAAAAACTTCAATGAGCCAGTCCAACAGAATCCTGACCAGTTTCCAACAACCAATTTGGAATTCGTGTTAAATGGGAGCATATTGAACCTTAATACTATTGATGAATTTAGAGCAGCGAATAGGGTACACATATTGAAAAAAATCTTGACTCCTATACTGATGAGAATTGCTGACTGTAGATTGTGGTTGTCAGAAACAACAAAAAGTATAGAAGGAGTTAATGGAAGTACCAATCTTATACTCCACATAGGCAGACTTTCTAAACAATTACCGTCTTTGTTACATTGTTCGAGTCAGCGTGAAAACTTGGCAGCGAATGTAATGACATTTATGTTGCTGACGTACGGCGACATCAAGACGCACTTATTTTATTATAACATTGCAGTGCCATCTCTACGGCCACTAAACAACACTACCTATTCCTATCGTCTCCATCCTGATCCTCTTTTGTTACAACAAGGTACATACACTGCTCTGTGCCAAGCATTGCTGAAGCCAGTAAAGTCCATACCCCCAGAATTTAGAACGTTTGGGTGCTGCATATTGGTACGTAAAGTAGCTTGTTGCTCAGATAGCGGTATGACGTCCTGCATTTGGTGTGATATTGCAAAATGTATTAGCTCTATCCCTGTTCTCCCACTTAATGATGAATCTTGCTTCATTTTATCGATTGGAATTTTTACGATATTGCATAAAAGTTTAAAAAGACGCCTCAAGGCTAATCATTTGTTTGATTATGGATCACATGAAGCTATTTTAATTATAGCCGATCGCTCGCTCAATCAAGTAATTGAATCGCAATCTGATAAGCTCAAAGCTCCTTCACCACTTATTGCATCTTGGCATATGCGCAGTATTATAAGCACCTTAGGATATCTAGGTATTAATGGTGGATATCTTCCTGTACATATTCACAATTGTATAAAAAATAGTCTTACTCATGCGAACGAAAGTATGAAAGGATACATTTATCTAATAGAATTGCCACCAGATCATGCTTTCATGTTGTCTTTTTCGCAATCTGAGCAGCTCGAAACAAATAAAGAAAGACGATTTGAAAACCCTTCTGAAACGGTCGAAAGCTTTGCGACCGGTAAATAACTTTATCATAGTTAAGCTACCATTGCTTTTGTCTGATTCTATTTATAAGACAGTCTGTCGTGTTTTATAATTTGTTTTATTACTTTATATGTAATTATCATGATCCTAAAATTTCTTTCAATCTCAACATAAATCACTATGTGTTGAGATATTATAAGAGTTGCTCGGATCGTCAGAGCGCTCAATACATTCATATATGAACATAAATACACACACAAATATGTATATATATATATATAGATATATATATATATATTTATAAATATGCATTTGTTAAACATTTTCTTATATACAGATATGACTAAAGTTTTTGTTGAAGGCTGGCCTTATAATATGGGCTGGTTGAAATATAAAGCTGGAGCAGTTGACTGTGCAACTTTCATCATAGATCTCAAACAATTCTTAGATCCGGAAACGATCCAAGCGAACACAATTCAATTGAATATCCAACTAATACAATGGCGTGCATTACCGACATTCCAAGCATCGAAAATGCAGAATATGAGATGCTTGCTCTTAGGGCTTGGCACATTGGGATGCGCTGTCGCGCGTAACTTAGTAGCTTGGGGGATAAAGTATTTAACACTTATTGACAATGGAACTGTATCGTTTGCTTCGCCTTCGCGTCAAGTGTTGTATACAAGCGATGATGCAACAAATTCAAATGATTTTGGCACGAAAAAGGTCATAGCTGCCAAGAAAAGACTATTAGAAATTCGTCCTGATCTTATTATCAACGCGATACCCATGGAAATTCCTATGCCAGGAATGGAATCCAGCTCTCTTAAAAACGAAATTTGCCATCTTGATGTTCACGATCAGTATGATACAGAACAAGAGACATCAGGTGTCCAGGAGCGAAAAAGCATAACAGGATTTTTGAAAGTAGCATAAGTGGCAATCTGACCGTAGGAGATTCTAACAAAGAAGAGCTTATTCAGACAATTGAATTGCTGGAATTTCTAGTGGATGCTCATGACGTTATTTTTCTCATGACAGATTCACGAGAATCAAGGTGGCTTCCATCATTGATCGCCTCCAGTCGCTCATATCGCGAAAGCTCTATACTCGTAGATACAAAAAACGTGCATGAAAACGATCATCAAATGAATGACTCTATTCAAGCAACTCCAACTGATAAAAATTTGGAAAAAATTTGCAGACAGCAAACTGATTCCTTTCCCATATTTGCACAATATTTTGACAAAGAGGCTCTAAGCACTTTGCATACACAAGCAACTTCACTGAAAAAACCTGTTGTCATCACAATTGGCTTGGGATTTGACTCTTATGTGATAGTCAGACATGGTTATCGCAAGAGTAAAATGGAAAAAGCACACGCTTGCTATTTTTGCAATGATCTTGGTGCACCGATTGATACTTATACAAAACGTACATTAGATCAACAGTGCACTGTAACAAGACCTGGATTAAGTTTTATTGCAGCTGGCTACGCAACTGAACTGTTGGCATCTATATCACAACATCCTGACTGTCCGGACCCAAGGCATTCGACAGAAGACTTGGGCAAACAAAATTCTTCTCACAGCTGCCTTGGTGCCATTCCACATACTTAAGAGGAAATCTCAGCACCTTCCAGCTAACAAGTCTAGCTGTAGATGCGACGGACTATTGCATAAGTTGTGGAGAAGCAGTATGCATGGCATATTGTGAAAAGCGGGCAGAATTGGTGATAGCTGTGGTAGAAAATGCGACACTTCTAGAAGATATATCGGGACTCCGTAGTTTGAAGGAATCATATGACCTCTCCCGAATCCTGGCTTTTGATGAAAACCATATAAGCACGTTCTGAAAATGCCAGGAGCTCATAAAATGCTTCTTTTAGCCCAATTTATAATTTCAAATTAATTTTAATTTGTAAAATGATGATATTATGAACCGTACCTGTTTTTGTATCAAGTCGGAACAGACGTGTCATTAAAACCGTCCAGATATGTTTTGGCATGTATTACTCAAATGAATTGAGAGTCAATTGATTCTCGAACATATGACAGATACGTTTGACAAAACTATTGATATTGAAAATCTTAGTGTTGAGGAGCTGCGTCAGTACACTATCTGCCTTAATAATTTTGTATCACACATGAGACGGGAAATTTGTCACTTGAACTCAATTGTATCTAAACAAAATCATGAGAAACTCTGTCATAGCAGAAAATTTACCTATCTTGCCCAACCACGGCAAACTGAAATCGAGGTGTTAACATACAAGTATCATGAGAAAAGTAAAACTGAGACGGCAGTCCGAGAAGAATTGGAAAAAGGAAATGAACGAATGCGAAGGATTATATCAAAAAGTCATAGAAGTCTCAAAATATATTGATGGAAAGAAATTTATTGAAAGATCAACTGGAAACTTTACGCTCTGAAAATACAATACTGCAACGTGAAATTGATGAACTGCGCTTTTTGAAAGATGAATTATCAGATCGTAGCACTATGCTCCAAAACCTTCTGAACTTAGACAGTGTGAGGCAGAAAGCACCAACCACATTTGCAAGCAAGATTCAATTTTGGAAAAAGGCTTTTTTAAAAACCGATCACTTTCACGCAGAAAAATGAGGAAGTATCTTCAGCTTCGGTCTGGATACTTCAAATGATTGTGGTTTGATGTTGCTTAAATCACGATACATAGAAAGGATGAAGACCAAGACGTGATAATAAAACTTTTATCAATAGTAACATAATTCTCATATAGGATTAGTCTGAGCTCATTGGATACAATTTATAGAAAGACTTGATCAAATGATATTGAATGACGAGTCTAACGTTTAAAAATCAGAACAGTGTACATTACATGCCTGTAGAGTTTGACATATTTCAAATGAAGCGATCTACGAATCAGGCTTGAGTTCGGTAACCTTCGCCGGTGAATGCTGTGAAAACTGTAAAGACACAAAACACATTTAGGGTTCATATCATCACATATAAGGTATTAGTTT
>CAXBTC010000010.1:0-23726 GCA_963978555.1 Galerucella nymphaeae | reverse complement strand
AAATAAAAAGCTAGGTTAACTACTAGCAAAATGAATGAAAAACGTATGAACTTTATATAAAGCAGCTAATAAAACGATTTTTTGATCAAAGTTAGACCAAAACTTTTGTCTTATCTCCAAAGCAATTTTGAATTTTGCTTCATGCACAACACAAAGAATGTGAGATTACTATAAGACTAAGACATTTTTGCAACAGATCTCTTCGGAAGTTTTCCTTCGTCTACTGTTATATTTTTTGGGCAAAGTTGTTACATTCGTTGAGCCTTATGTTCGATACACCCAGAATCAAGATTGGTCTTATTACAATTATCCTCATGTCAAGGGGAAGGGACGTGCGAGGCATTTTGTCTTGGGTATCTTTCTTGGATTTATTCTCATTATTTTAATTATAGCAATAGATACTTCATATATAATATATCTCAACCACAAAAGGCTTCAATCGCGTTCTAGCAATGCTTTGATTGAAAAGAAAAAAATACATGATTCACACTTCATCAAAAACATTGTGTACAGAATCATGTCAGTGGCTTTATACACTCTTTGGGGCATTAGTCTTGGTTTATTAACCGTACAGTTTCTTGTGCAACTTTTGAAGATTGTGGTTGGCCGGCTCAGGCCTGACTTTTTAGATAGATGTCAGCCAAAAAGCTTTAGGCTCGAAAGTTTCAACATTTCTCAGATAGGTGGAGTACCTGAATGCATGGGAGCTCGCAGCCTAATAATTAAAGGACGGAAGTCATTTCCTAGCAGACATGCAGCAATATCTATGATGATGACGTGCTATGCATTTTTGACTTTGAATGACTCAAAATTATTTGAGAATCTTTATCCATCTTTGCAATTTTTCATAAAGCTATTAATACTGATTCCAGGTGACAAATGCGCATTCTGCGCTATAATTAGCGTTGTATTGATTTGAGTATTTGTTTGTTCAGGAGTCAAACTAAAAATCAATTCTTGATTATTTGCAAATGGTGTTAAATTTACAAATATTACCACAGCGATAAACATTTTGATAAGTCTATTGTTCTCGCCATATTCAAATTTTATCTAGGCACATATATCTCCATATCACGAAACTTGGATCACCGTCATCATCCTGACGACATCTTGATAGGTGGCATCATAGGAGCTTTAGTTGGTTATTTTTCATTTCGTATGTATTCCAAGTCTATAAAAGAAATTTCTGACATCATAATTACAAAAGCTTCACCAGAAGAAGTATCAAAACACGACATAGAAGGGCAAAGTTGGAAAATTTTTTCTGTTGATCATTCTTAGTGATTTTTTTGATGCTCTGTATCAACATATTTTTCTTAAAATTGTTTTCTCATTCAATTGATGATAGCATCTCTTGCTCTAAAGTTCAAGGGTCTTTTGCAAAATCTTGAGAGCAATAACGAACATGAAATTTTATTGGAGACTACAATAAAATCTAGGTAATGGGAATAGTGTATTTCAAGTTCAAAGAAATAAGCCATATCACCTTTTAACATACTCTCCTTACGTGTTTTTCTTTCCAGGTGAACTGATCCGCAAGTCGTTGGGCCACATGGTACTTGAATCATCAAGTCATAATTGCTTACAAGAGCTCTATCCGTTTATAGACTTCAGCTTTTTATTCTTAAAATATCACGCAACTGCGCTTAGGTACAAATTGATATTTAAAAATATGAACTATCATTACATGACGCTATATTTGACTATAACTCCGCATTTACTGAAGAATCAAATGCACTCGAAAAATCCATATTCGATGAATTAATTTTCAAAAGACTATCATAGTCAGAGCCGCGCATCAAGTTGCGAGTCTTTCGGAGCTAGAGTCATCACGAGCTGTTTAGAATTATAGCTGTGCACACAAATGCTTCTACCAAACTACATTATGTAGATTGATAAGAATTCGCGAAAGATCCCGAAAGCAATCCAATTTTTCTATGTTACTAATCCAATTGAACAATTGAATTACTATACTAGATTGACAAACCAATGGACAACTCTAGTTTCAGTAAAAAATCCATGACATTCACATCTTTGAGATGTATAATTTTATATATTCTTACATCTACTCTTCCAGTATATTCAATGAAACCAATACCACCAACTTTGACTTGTCCGAAAGACTACGCTCCTACGGGGAAAGCTTGCGTGAAAATTGAGTACTCGGACTTTCTATATGAGTGCCCCAAGGGATCAAAATATGACAATGGAAGATGCATAAATAAAGACTTCATACAAATGCATCTTATCTGCCCCACTGGATTTGTTCCGACTCACGATAAAAAGTGCGAGAGCGTTGAGAAATTTCCAGCTCGAGTCGAGTGCGAGAAAGATTATATACCAGATAAAGGAGGTTGTATCAAAATCAGCAAAACCGAGTCCGTGCTAGAATGTCCGAAAGAGTACAAAATCGAGGGAGCCACCTGCATAAGAACCATGAAATCCGAAGCAGAGTTTAAATGTCCATCTGGATCTACACTTAGACATGACAAATGCGAGCGCGCTGAGGTCGCACCCGCGCGCGCGACATGTCAGAAAGGGTTCGGTCAAATTGATAATTTATGCGTAAAAGAGGAAATTACTGAGGCGAAACTTGAATGTCCTAAAGGCTATTCATTGAGCGGAAATTCAATATGTACTAGAACGAGAGATTTGGGACTTCCCGAATATGTATGCAGTGAAGGACAACTCAAAGGCAAAAAGTGTGAAGTTTATGAAACGACAGCAGCCGATCTGATATGCAAAAAAGATTACATATTACAAGGAAAGCGATGTGTTCTGATCTTAGAAGAGCCCCCAGATACATTTTGTCCTAAAGGATTCAAATATTTAGATTCCGGACACTGTGAACGGCGCTTGGAAACTGACGGCCATTTTGTATGTCCACTTGGAAGCAAGCTGTCTAATAAGAAATGTATTGCAATCGAAGACGCCGCATTCCAACTCAAATGCCCTAAAGACTTTGATGAAGTCAAAGGTCGATGTGTTCGACTGCAAAAAAAAAAACCAGAACTATTCTGTCCTAAAGGATTTACAGACGACGGGAATAAATGTCTGCTAATAACAGAAGAGAAAATTGACTTGGTCTGTCCACCTAACACAATTTTGCGAGGTAAATTTTGCGAAGCTATAGAAGTTGCTGAACCCAAAGTTTCGTGCAAAAGGGGAACGCTAGAAAACGGGATATGCATTGAGAGTTCAGTGAAACCGTTGAAGTCTACTTGTCCAAAAGCATTTTTGCAAGAGGCTGATTTCTGTGTCTCACGGACTTATTCTAAGCCTAATACTGTTTGCCCGAAGGGTACGCAACACGGAAATTCCTGCGAAGTTCTGGTTGAAAGAGAACCAATCAGAATATGCCCAAAAGGCTTTGTCGTTGGAATATCAAAAAAATGCCAGAAGGCTCATACATCCGATGCTAAGCATACCTGTCCTTATGGAACAAAGCTGGAAAATGGTTTATGCGTCGAAAAAAGCTGACAGCCTTAAAATTTTTCAACTTGATTTATCAAAATATTGCTTTTAAGATTATGATATGAATGCATACTTACGTAATTCTCTCATCTGCTTGCTTTTTCTTTGATACACTTTTCCAAAGTGACATAAGATTCCGTGTTCGCAACAAGCATTTTTCTTATATAAACAAATGCATCAAGTGCGCTTGTAAAAAATTTTAAATAAATTATTGTCGCCACTCCATCGATGGATGTCCTTCTAGCAGTCGCAGCTACAATAATTTTTTGGCAAAACATGCTAAA
Organism: Galerucella nymphaeae; assembly: GCA_963978555.1. Taxonomy (NCBI): domain Eukaryota; kingdom Metazoa; phylum Arthropoda; class Insecta; order Coleoptera; family Chrysomelidae; genus Galerucella; species Galerucella nymphaeae. The sequence continues at coordinate 19,968 of CAXBTC010000010.1, read as the reverse complement.
TCAAGTTTGTCATGTTGGTATCCACGCAAAAAAATAAACTGAAATACATTGATGATTGAACAGTTTGAGAAGCATAATTCTGAAATTGACACAGAGATCAAAAATTCAAGCTCATTTGTAGGAAAACCAGAAAGATGTCCGACGACATTTTCCGCGTTGAATTTATCAAAACCAACAAAAAAAGGGCTTGATGATTCTAAATATTCAATACCGACTTCAGTCCAAAAATTAGTTATTCCTGATGCTCTTCGCGGCAGAGACCTTTTGGTAGAAGCTCCGACAGGATCTGGAAAAACTCTTGCTTATATGATACCAGTAAGGCTATATATTACAATAACTAGCTACATCAGATACTTGAAATATTACACAAACTGAAATGCGACCGAAACTTTGGATTAGCTGCACTGATACTATGTCCAACGAGAGAGCTTGCATCGCAGATTTTTGATATTGCTCAACGAGTTGGAAAGTAGGTCAAAGCACAAACTAGCTTCACGATATCATCAAAATTAGCAGTTTTACTTAGTGATACAGAAGTATATCATCACACTCTAAGTCATGAGCTCTTGTCCCGACTTAACTGTTTTTTGTAGATATCATCAATTCTCCGGCGGGTATCTATTAGGGGGGACTAAACATTCTTCTAAAGAGAATTCCCTTGTCACCAAGCTGAACATTATAGTTTCTACTCCCGGAAGAATTCTCCACCACTTGGATGAGAATTATAGATTACTGACAAACAATCTTTCAGTTTTAGGTGAGTTACTAGCAATTATTCGAAATTTATATCTACGAGTGTCAATAAATAGCAATTGTTATGCTATGTAGATATGAGTTTTTAATTTGCTGGCAAGCTGTTCATCATAAAATATAATTTTTAAAATCTAGTCATCGATGAAGCTGACAGAATGATTGATCTTAATTTCAAGCCTATTATTCTCAATATAGTCTCTCAAATTACTTCTAAAGATTTCAGCACATGGATGTTCTCAGCAACAATAACATTAGATGTCGACTCTGTTGCTGCTCACTTATTAAAGGTTGGAAGTTATATTTAATGATTGTATCTTTGCCTTTATATATAAACTGCTTTATTCTCATTGAGCAGAAAAAAGTAAGAAAACTTGTATCACGCGAGCCCCCTGTTACTAACATCTCACCACTTACTCTTCAAAAACAACATGAGATGAAGAATAGCATTCTCGAGGCAACTCCAAATTATTCCCTAACAGACAAAGCATTACCAGCAAGGCTGAAGGAGTTTTATGCTATCATAAGTTTGAATCAACAGTACACCTATATTTTCTCTTTCTTAAGGCAACAATCTCAAAAAAAATGTATTCTTTTTTTCAACTCATGCAAACAAGTCCGATTTTACTTTGAGACGATGTCAAGACTTAAGCCGGGTAACTATTTTGCATATTTCTATCATTTTAAATAATTCAGGTCCAAAAGTCTTTTTGCTGCATGGAAAAATGAACCAATCAAGACGCTTTCAAATGTTCAATGATATGCAAAATAAAAAAAGAGCAGCATGTCTGTTGACAACGGATGTTTCAGCGCGAGGATTGGATTTCAAAGAAATCGATTGGGTTATCCATGTCAATTGTCCTCATGACGTTGAAACCTACATTCACAGGATTGGGAGAACGGCCAGATACACGAGCTCCGGTAGCAGTTTGTTGTTTCTATTACGATCTGAGACTCGATTTCTAGACCATCTCAGCGGCAGATCAGTGAGTTTTCTTAACAAACCTTAACACAGTATACCAGAAAACAATCGAACACTACTGTTTGGACAGCAGGCGTATCCTGGATGTCATACCCAGACTGTCCGCCTTATTAGCTGCAAAGTAAGTTTCAGATCATCGGAAATGTGATAGTCTCTACGTGTACGGATTATTTCATCAAGTGTAAATCTGATATATATCAAGAATTGTGATGCAGTTTGATGTGTGTTTGATATATCGTTTTTCATGTATTTCAAGTTTCTGAGCATTCCGTTCACCTCTGTATATTGAAAATTGACTTTCTGATTACCTATAAAAAAGTCATGGTAATTTGCATCGTCCATTAATGTTCAGCTAAAATATTTATGTCTGAATATTCATATACATCTTTACATTCAGCACAGATTTGAGGCATCTAGCCTCTCGTTCTCTTGTCGCATTTCATCGCAGTATCTGCCTTAGCGCAGATAAGCAAATTTTTTCTCCAGCTGCTGCGCGAGATGAGATAATGTCGTCATTTCGTGCTTTTGGACTTGCTGAGGCACCAGTAGGCATAACCTCTGCTGTCAAAGCTGTTTCTCAACAAACAAAGATTTCGAAACTAAACAAGTTAAAGGTCAAAATAGGAGGTATTTATTAGAAAATTTTCATGAAAAATTTCATTGTAGCATATCGAGAAGAAAAGCAATGTGTCGACAATTCAGTTTCTACTGAGAAACAACAAGGCATTGACGATGGAAATTTGAGGAATAGTGCCAAAGAGCTCACATCAATCATTTACGCTGCATCTCCAAAACACATACTGCAAAAGAATAATGAGGAATGTATATTTGAAGAAATTACAAACAACCCAAAGTTGATATCTCGTTTACGACGGCAACAGATCAAGATCAGATCAGACGGGACTGCTAAGATTAAAGGATTTTCGATGATAAGTATGTTTCGTTTAGCGTTATTACATGTCAAGTAATCCTAATATTATTTTTCTATTAGCATCCAATGAATTTAATAAAAAACGACATCTTTTGTTCGAGGATGATGACCCACAAAAGTGAGCATGATTACTGTCTGATATTAAATATTCTCATATATTATCTTCATTCAATTATAGTTCTCGTCCTAGTGAACCTATGAAGATGTCTGCACCTATTAGCTTATCTGTGGACTCATCACTTCTCATCAATGAATATGATGCTCACTTGAAAAATCTGGCCAATCATTTTTCTAGCAATTGTAGAATGGTTAGTTTTGGCCTGCTTTTTGCATGTATTATGCAGAAAAACGTAGTTCCTTCAAAAAAACAGAAAGCGAATTTCGGAACTGTGACATCTTTAGGTAAAAGTTTTGAATTTCACAAATAATCAAAGAAATTCAAAATCAATTGGTGGTTCCAAAACTTCTTCAATCTAGTCTGAATCATGTATTTTGTGGTATTAGAGGAAGAAGCACTGAATTGTCTAGCTCAGTACACAACATGAATTTAAAAATCATTACAATAACGAAAAAGCGTCTTGATGCTTTCAAGGAGACAGCATAATGTTCTAAAAGTTTTCAAGTAATATTCAAATACTTGATAATAGTTTTGAAAGAGTTTTTTGAATCTTTGCAATATGATCTCACAAAACGTCTTGTGTGATTTCAGCTATGGAGTCTTCATGAAACGAGGTTTTATCTATTTGTATGAAGCATTGCTGACAATAAGGTATATGTTATGATACGTTGCTGGTATAAAAAATGTTTTCTATAAGAACGCATTTTTTTATATGAGATGATTTAAAGCTACCTTGGCTTATATTTTTATAGTCAAGTTGCACAAATTCTTGTAATTCTTCATATTCCTATGACGTACAAGTCACCCTTTGACCACTATATTTCGAGCACGTGTAAACGCGCTGACCCTACAAGATTCAACTTTATCTTGGATAGCATCATCTAGTGGACTTTTTGAAACAATAAAATTATGAAAGAGATTGACGATTGAGCATTGGATTCACATGTTATAGTCTAAGCTCTTTTTTAATGTATACTCCAAGAATTCTTATACTTCGATCCGAGTTTTATTGCTGCACAACTTGTATTAATATACTCATACTCAATTTTGGAATAATCTGCTTTCTTATGATCAAGAAATCACAGTATACGACTCAGTACGTGCATCTCGTAATGTAACGAGTCTTGGATCATAGAATATTCTAGGACTATATTCAATTAAGTATGTCCATTGAAGAGCTCTTGTTATTATGTAGGGATATATATCGTGACAGCTCGATTTCACTGCGTATCCATGCCTGCCATACCATCTGCTTCTGTTTCTATATCAACCAAGATTTCTATTAGGCATATACTTGATGAACCTTGGTCATCTTACTCCCTTAAAATTGAATTTTGAACGAATTGACTTCGAAAGGCTATATGTACTTATGAGATCGAATTGGCAGCAAAATCAAATTGTATATCTTACATTTTACAAAATCACAATGATTATAAAAAAATAGCAATTTTCAAATGATCTATATGCGTCCTGGCGATTAAATCTTTTATACAAAATCTAGAAATTTTACTTTGCGCAAAAATATGCATTCCTGGAAGATGACCAGAAATCCAAACACGACGAGTTGACTTACTGGAGACAATATAATTGCATGCCACTTCAATGTACTCATAATGGCTATTCTCGACGCCCTTGCAAAGCTTCACCGTATTGCATCTACATACTGCAAATCATACCACCAAAATTTTTTAAAGCAAGATGGTATTATCTCAATCCAATGCATTTTGATCTTTGCAAAGTCTTCACAGGTGTACTTTTCAATACACTTGAATTGGTAGCCAAACAAAAATAACGCAAGACAAGTATGCAGACGATTCTACCAGACTGGACTCGCCACAGACTTTATATCGCAATACTAAATGAGATATAATTTTAATTTTAACACATTACGCTTGGCTCGCTAATTATTTGATATCTATTGTCATATATAGCAGAATCACAAATATTTCTGCAAAGCCTTTTGGTCGCTAATGTGGCTCTGTCCGAGACTAGGCTGGTTTTCATACAATAATTCTGAATAGCGTCTCCAGACTGGCTTCAAAGTTGCGCTGACATCATGTAAGATATTTATGCTGTGTCGTCATGTAATGATACAGGAAGGCTCCATTTCTGCCTTTAAAATTATCGAATGAATTTAAGCGATCTTCAATTAAAGTTATACCGTTTATCGTGAATTCAGCTTATTGAGTGTTGAAAATTAACCGTAGTTGTTGCTGATAAAAAATAGTCTTTTTGGTCGAAAACATTCTGAGGCAATAGACTAGGTCATGCATAGATTTGCTTTGATATTTATTCTATTAGTTATCTGCGTAACCTTCAAGTATCGACTCTATAATCGCTGGAAATATTTTAAATTTATCATAGAACATTGAATTATAGCAATTATTTGTTTCAAAAAGCCTAATACAAATCAAAAAGTATGAAAAGCCTTTTCGCTCTGACATATCAACATTTTGTGAGGTTTACATAATAGGAAGTCACCATAGCCATGTTTTATTCGGACAGAAGAATTTTGACCTAGCTTCAAAATTTTGAGAAATACACAATCAAATTAGGCTGTGCGACATTACTAATGCGTACCGAGTTATGCAGTTTCGGTATATCCTTCATTTGTGCTCCAAGGGTCGAATGGAAATTAGCACTCATGTGGAATATAGTTTTAAATGGTCTGTGGGTTATGGTTTCACTACAACAGTGCTCCGATCTCACAAGCAAGTATCTAGAGTCGGGGTTATAAATTTGTTGTCTCGGCATATTAGGGTGCTTTCAATTATATTACAATCCATAGCATGCCTCGCAAACGTTAGACTGTCTCATTGTTTTAGCTCGCAGACGATAACTTGTTAGTTCAAGTTTTGATTTTTTCCTGACATGCATGAATGCAAAAAATACTTTTATTCCAGCAAATTGCGCAAAAATGTTCAAAGTTTTTAGATAGCTGTAAGTTGATTTTATTGTTTAAAAAGGACGGATTTCAAATTATACTTCTCAAGTGGAATCGCTTTTGTTGAGTTCTCAAGATCCAACTTATGACCGATAAATTATATCTAATAATGTCCTATTCTTTCCAAAAAATCCAACTTTTTAGTCGCATTAAATGATCACGATTAAGCTCTCATTCAAAAAACCGGATTTTACTGGGCTCATGCGAAACACCAAGAAGATTAATATTTTGCTGAAGTATCCAAAACGTCGCGTCTATGAACTAACCGAAGTTGATAGCAATGCTGCACTGCATTGCTATGTTGAATAGTGTATAGTACAGAAATTATTAAGCTTATTCCTCTTAAAGGAGAATATATTGGTGCGTTTTAAGAAATTTTTCTTCCTATCACAATACGCACTACGCTTGAGACCAATCTTATACATAGGTGGCAGGAACCACGTACAGAAGCATTATATCCATATGTCCAATGGAAGGATCATTTCTAGTTACGTGTACATTTGAAAATAGATACATGTTCAAGTGGAATCAGATAGATAAATAGCAACGCGATTTATTCTCAGATTTGCAAGAAAAATCCAAATTAGAAATTATGATCATTGGAGAACTCATTTCAATAAATTTTTGGCATCCACATGTACGATCTGACGCCAAAGTGTTTATATCTTCATGCTCATCTTTACTCAATGAGTGCCTGTCTAGGAATGTTTATGAATAGCGATAAGACTTCTTAATCAGTAAAAAAAGCTATTCCTTTATTCTCGATAATACACAGCATATTGAGAAATTCACTAAGAGAGTTGTAAGCAAATACTCCTCAGATAAGCACTTAAAATACAAAAAAAACCCATACCGTTTGCGTAGATTCATGGCCAAATCACATATAAGACCTGATTTCACCGACTCTGCAATAAGGTAGCCTGACCATGTTCGACGAAAATATTGGAAAAAGATGTCATAAATATTTATGATTCATTCGTCGAATCGGATGAAGTTATAATTGCAGATACTTTCAACGCATTTATTGAATCCCTAAAAGAGCCAGCTAATACAGAAATGTTTTTTGATACGGCTTATATTTCTTCGCATAATTTTTAAATTATATTTTTTTTCACCTGCTACAGAACCTTTGTTATGAAATTTGCCCGTAAATCCCTATATGACCAGTAACTTGATCAGACATTGCCACTGCAATATTATGATCTCTTATCAAGCTCTTCAAAGCACTAAGAAGTACTCTAGTTATACTTATATCTTGGAATATAGAGGAACAATAGTTGAGCTGAAGGAATCTCATCTAAGAAATATAGTGAAAATGTACTAGTCCTAGAATTATCTGTCGTCCAACCAGTATGAATGATCTAAAATCTTTTACGGACGAATGTAACAAAATAAACTCATACAGTGTGGTCAGTCAGTCTGAGAGTGGCGAGCATGAAAACGTTTTCTCTGATTTATCAAGACCAGCTTCTAACGAGATAGCAGATATAAAGGCATGTGATCCATGTGAAGAAACGTCAAATGAGCAGCCGGGCAGGAGACGTGTCAAATTGTCAAAAACGAATAGCTCTTGGGATTCAAGCTCGATTACTTCGACGGAATCATCAAAAAATAAGAGTATCGAAGCTGTGAATTCAACTACACCGAAATTTCGATTCTTGAAGCATTCCCAAAACTTCAATATGACTTTGCTTTCTGAAACTGCTGTGCCTACACCATCTTACTTTGATAGACATATCAGTGGAAGTTCTGATGAGTCTTCTAGTTCTTACACTCATACTGAAGACTCAAAGTCTTGTCATTTGCCCTTGTTGAAAGCTCAAAAAGACAAGCTCAAAACAATATATTCATCCAAGACCTCAAGCAAGATAACTTCAGAATATTTCGATAACGAGGCTGATTTTAGAAATAAATCTAGCTGCAGCACAAAGAGTTTTGCTAATATACAAGATTCCATGAGTGAGTATTATGATTATGAAGCTGATACTTCCATCACCGATGCATCAAAACGCAGCTCAAGCAGGACACTTGATAAGTATAAAGTACATTCCAGTGGATCACAGGAGATTGAGAAACAAACATTTAATACTGGATGCGACCAAGGCGCTTGCACAGATCTTGAAGATACTAAGAAAAACAAAACTAGTGAAAATGTAATAAAATTATCCAAAATTGAATCAAATTGTCTTGAATCAGAATTAAATAGCTCTCAATTCAATATTTCAGACAATCCTTTCTCTTGGTACCCTTCAGAGTGTCAGCACAAACCAGATGAAAAATTTCACAAGAAACGTTTGTCTGTGGATGTCAATCATCTGCACGTACCGCAATCTATCAATTGTAGTCATAATTGGAATTTATACTGTTTTTCTGAGGCTTTTGTTATCGAGCCTTCAAAGATAAAAAATTCTATCATCAATACTATTCGTGTTCTCGGACCGCATGATTCAGAACATTCCAACAAGAAAGTATGCTTATTAATCATCTATCGTAAATCTAGTATAATTATAGAAAGAACTGTGCTAGATCAAGTTCTTTATTCATCTTTTGGACAAATCGAGACTATATATGAGATAAAACTACTAATAGGAATTTTATGCACGTTGCCAACTCGCTATCTGGTGGTAGTTCATGATAATGAGCTAATTGCAAATTTTTGCATCAAAAACTTGATATCCGCAGATGAAAAAGCCAGAAAAAATCCCCCTCCGTATAAGAACTTTCAATTTAGTAATTCTCAAGTCTTCAAGATCACAAATGTCTGGTGTATTCCATTCAATGTCTCAACTGTGTATGCTCACAGAAAGTCTCTCCGTGTATCCACACCCTCATCTATAAGCTTAAGTAGAGGAAAAGAATTTATTATTGTTCGGAAGGCGCAGTTGAGGACACATCAGGATGACTTTGAAAGTCGAAACATGGTTGAAGCTTTTGAGCTAGTAGATGGTGTGTACTTGCCCTCGTACTCACAGCCTTACTGGGAAAATATAGGCTATGGTGACTCCTCGTTTGTTAATTTTCTTGATAAAAAAGAAGCATACAACAAACGATGTGTCGAAGAATTCTTTACCTTAAATTTCTATTACTCTTTCGATATCAATTTGACCCGTAGTATGCAGCAATTAAAAGAGAGGAAGCAGATACAATTTTGTCAAACTTTACCTTGCCGGAAGAAAGGGAATGGTAGTAAAGTTTGATATGCCAATACACTTTTGCTTCACAGACAGAGCACTTATGGATTTAGCTGATGACATGTTCATATGGAATAAAAACCTCTTCATGTCATTTACTCAAAAAAACATCGATAGACGCTGGACCACACCTTTAATACAAGGTCTTTTTGTGGCTGTCAGTAGTGCATAGGAAATCAATCTGATTTGCTATATATAAAACGCAAAACTTAATCAATAATATAAAATCTTCAGGCTCAATCATAAGCTCAAGATTATCAACTATGGTCGATGAGCTCGACATAATCTTGGTCACCCGTCGTAGTAGAATGAGGGCTGGAACGCGATATACTTATCGAGGTATTGATGACTTTGGCAATGTAAGTTATTCGTTCCCTTAAATAATTTTCTGTTAAGGTTGCAAATTTCTATGAAACAGAACAAATAGTGTTGTTCAAGCGAATCAGTTCGTGCAAAAAGGTATGAAAACTACGAGCTAGATTGCATGAGTATTCTCGCCATGTGAGTGGTGGCCTTGATACATTGTATCTCACAGGCAGTGCATTCTGCACCAATAGAGGTTTCAGCTGCTTCATACCTCCAAGTCAGGGGATCAGTTCCTTCATTTTGGCAAGATGTCGGATTATTGAAAAAAAGTCAGCAACTGACTCGAGAACTTGACTTCAGTATCAAAGCATTTGGTCTGCATCAGGTAGGCGTCTCTCAACACTACAGAATGTCAAACCACACATGTCTCACTCTAGAATCTTTTGTCAAAGCGTTATGGCAAAATCTGTTATCTGAATCTTCTAAGTAATTCCCGTGCCGGGGAGCATGCTTTATCTAATTCTATGTTGTTCTTGCACGGGAAACTTGCATCAAATTCTGCGACATTTGAAAATGCAAAGGAGCTTGCTCACCAGAAGGCTAATTCTAGTATGTACATTCATTGGGATTTTTATGATAAGGTATTCAACAAGCAAACTATCAGAAAACGCGCGCTTTTAAGAACACACTTTAGCTTCAATTTTTTCATTTTGTCAGCTCAAAGACTTAGGGTTTGAGGAGAGTCTGGACTCGGCATTTGGGCTGATGAAAAAATTCTCAGATAAAATCAAATGGTTTGAACTTCTATCATTGACTCCAAAGAACTATGATTCTAATACCATGGACGGTTAGTAGAGCAACGGTCCTACTCGTGCTTATATTTTTTTCAGCTTCGAAAATCAAGTTGCAACAGACAGGAATCATCAGGACTAATTGTCTTGATTGCCTGGATCGAACGAATGTGATCCAATGGTGGTTAGCGTGGAAATTTATTTCTTCCTTTCTGATCAGAAGAAATATGTCTCATCTGCTGGGAGCAGCTTATAGATTAGAAAGTAAGCAATTCGCTGAATACATATATATGGGCTGTACATATACTTTACATAGATCTTGATTAAACAGCAATGGCCTATTTCATATTTGTAGGCACAAATTTAATTGTACAAGACAAATTTTGCAACGCACAAACGCAACCTCTGGAAAATGTAAAATTAGTTCTTAGCAAGAAAAATAACCTCTTTTAGCAAAATTCAATCCTAGATGAGTCCAATGACCTCAAAGATAAATATTCGCATATAAAGGCAATTCATTATGTGAAATTCAAACAAGATTTTATTTAGGTTAAAACGTATGGCCTGGGTCAAGGTGTCATCGATTATTTCTACACGCAGAACATTGATGACAGCTCTACTCTTGCATCAGGCTTCAGTGTGCTCGGTACACATAAGCATCTGCCAAAATTACGTATTGTTTGTTACTTATGTTGACTTCAATTTGATCATCCTCTAGCTTTGACAAATTTTATTGCAATCATGATTCATACGTCAAATTGAAATGATATCAGTGTTAGCATATTGATATATCGTTGTTGCGTATTCAGGAAGCGAATCGCATTTCAAGTCCACTCGAGTCACATGTATCATGAAGGACGTTATTGCTGAAATGTGGGAGGCTCATGTGAGACTTCTAGTATTATATTTATAGGACAACACTATTCATAGAAAAAATTATTCAACTGACATTGATAGATTGATTGTTGTATTTAGGGGAATCACCTTAGCCAATCACATGCAGCTACCGATTCAATTCTATCCAAATTAATACGCGAAGGCAAACAAAATATTTATACAAATTTGAATTTGTATATCACTTCTCTCGGCAGGTATGACTTAAAATTAGACTATAAACATTAAAATTTGGCCATGCAAACATCCAATCGGGGATCAGACATTTCATTAAATGTCGTCAAATTCCTGACTCTCACTGAGAGATCATTGTATTCACCATACATTTGAGAATACCTGATCTGGTTTGCATTTTTTTGCTGATACATACTAAATAGCATGATTGCAAACAGATGAGCATTAAGTTTGGTTCAGGCTCTATCAAATAGGTGCTGATGAAAATCGCCAAGTCGCGATGGATTTGATACTCCAGGATAATACAGATTTTTGGTCGTTCAAAGCAAGCCAAAAACGGAGGTTTGCGAAGCTGCAAAATCCAACTGTGAGCATGTATCATCTATGAGCAGGACACTTATCATAAATATGACATGTCAACTGAAGTATCGAATTACAATTGAAACAATTGATGATTCCTTGTAGTCACTGAGTTTTCAAAGACATTACGCGTTAAAAACAATACGTGAACCATTGAAGCTCTGGATTGGAACATGGAATTTGGCGGGAAAACTGCTGGATCAGACTATAAAGGAGTGGCTAAATCTCGGCTGTGTCTCAGATTTGAAAAATGATATTTACATCATAGCATTGCAAGAAGTGGTGAGTGTTTCTATATCTTCAGATATAAACTTCCTGCTAGATAGAACTAGCTAGCTTCAAAGTGGTTTTCTCCCTAAATGATAAAGAACCTGAGAACAAGTTAATCACTGAAATAAAAGACGTTCTTGGCACTGAATATCTCATGGTAAGCTTTGATTGCAACTTTTATATCGCACTTGTCAATTGTGATAGCTTCAGAGCCATCGCTTAGTTGGGCTATGTACTATAATATTTATGAAAGAGTCTTTGAAGGACAGCATTGCGTATGTTGATATCTGCGAGGTGAAACTGGGGTTCAAGGGACAAATTGGAAATAAAGTAATTCATGAGCGTGAGCAATTTTATTTATAATTCCATCTCAAGGGTGCAATACTTATACGCTTTTGCGTCGAGGCGGTTTCATTCTGTTTTATAAATGTACACTTGACATCAGGTAATCCTCATGCATATACATGAAACAGAATACATCTCACACCCGCCTTAGCACGATACATGGAAAATTTTTAGGCATTGAGAAAAGTTTGCAAAGAAGACAACAACTGGAATTAGTTCTCAAAACAACATTTCCTGTTAGAATTTAGATTTTATCGTTGTTGATGTCAAAAAAATCTCTATCATCAGGGTCGTCCCGAGATAAACGCATTGGATCATGACTACCTTTTTATAGTAGGTGACTTTAATTTCAGATGCAATGTTTCTAATAAACTATTGGACGATACGTTATTTGCTGATCGCTGGAATCTGCTAAAAAGGTGATACAATAACTCAATGCACAACTGATAAACTAATTTATAACAATTAGTAAACTTTATGTCAATCTACTTTAATACCTGAATCACTAGATTTGATGAATACACCTTGGGGAAAGAACTCTCTCAATTTCCATTTGATATTTTGAGTGAATCGCCCGTTAGGTTTTTGCCTACTTACAAATATAAGCCTGGCAGCAGTAAATTCGATACCACCAGAATACCAGCCTGGTCAGATTTCTTATAAATTTATGCTACTCAAAGTTTGAATGCAGGTGTGATAGAATATTTTATTCACGGCTTGGATCGAAACAGAATGCAGATGAGAAACTCATATGCAAAGCCTATGAGAGTGTCTCGTCGTTAGTTACTTCAGATCACAAGCCGATTTTTTCCATATATCATTTATCTCTTTGATTGTTAAACTCTGACAAGCAATCGAGTATTCAGCATGATTGAAACACAGCCGAATCGCAAGAAAGTTATTCCAAATTGCCGAGAATAAAATTGATTGTCATATTAATTGTGCAGCAGCGTGCCTATAAAATCTGGGAGCATTCAATTTTGTACGATGCTTTTTCAAAAATCTGTATCAGGTAGTATAAAATATATTTTGCAACCACTTTAATGACTATCTAATGATCAGATAATAAAGCGTCTCGAGGAAAAAGCAAACAAGCAATTGATACTTTACGCTACCTCTCAAGTTAGATACACTTAAATGTCAGACTCTCTAAGCTCAATGTAGTGTTTGTTCTTGCATTCGCGCTTGTCATATACTGACAAAAAGGCATCACCTCTTGGGCTGGACTAGTAAGAGTAATCAACAAATCCTGATTTTTTCAAGTCCTTGGTTTATAATATTCAAGTTTTGCAAGATAAAAAAAACAAATTTGTGTTCATGAAGAGTAAAATTCTTTTTCGTTTCGTTGAAATAACGCAACGCCTTGGATTGCCATAAATAAAGTAAAATAAAAAAAGCAAATGTTGAACGCTATGACTTGATTCTGCAGTCTGTCTCGTATTCAATTTGGGTCGTATCATGAAATTTTCGTAAGTGCTGAAGAATAAGCTTTCCGATTTCTGATTCTCGAAATTTTTTGTCTCTGTTAAACCATCGCTCAAAAGCCATTGGAGTATGGCGGGTGACTCGCGCTTCAAGAAATTATCATATTCTAACAAACACTTTTCATTTAAAGATTCTAGAAATCTATTGTTAAAACTTGTGAAAAAGACGTCAAGTTCTTTTTAACCCCTTTGCGTTAACTTGATAATTGATTTTTTTTCTCAATGTAATATGCTACTTTTTAAAGATACATGATTCTGCCTAGAAAATTCTCGAAGAGCAAGAGGAAAGAATTTACAATATTGTCCAGTCGTGATGTAAGGCATTACTTATACACCCTTGTGATTGATTCGAGCAGTTAAAATTATGCCGAACCACAAATCGAAGATGCTAAAGTGGGTACTGTTAAACCTCAAAAGTGCTTTAATCGGCTTCAAAAACTGCTTTTTTTTTTATCTATCCGAGAGTTAATCCACTCTCGCCATTCAAATCCATTCAGTTACTTTGTTGCAGCATTTTTTAAATTTTATGAATCAGCTAATCCAATTGTTCAATCTTTGTGTGTAATTCCGTATTTGATGTGATGAATAAAGTTGTAATTAGCTGAGTTCTGATCTAAATGTAAAAAATTCAAAAATAATCATTTACTTCCGCGCAATAAAAAAACCTCAAAATAGATAATCAGTGAACATAAAGTTGAACTAATGTCATGCATCACGAAATGCTGACAAAAGAAAATCTCAAATACAGTCTATCAAATGTTGCGATGACCTTGGTCTCCGGACTGCCTCAAAAGGGCCAGGAATTTCTTCATTCTTCTCTGGAATTACGTAAGTTATTCTGCACGACTGAAAAGGCCGCACCTGTCAACAAACCCCAAAGCTCCATCTTCATTGAATAGTCCAAATATATCAAAACTCCCACATAATCCTTTGGAATTTTTTCTGATAATCACTCTATCTTTGAAATTTTAAACAAGACGCCAGGACCTTTCAAGGGGAAAGGTGCCTTTTCTGCTTCACTTTCATTTTCTGATTCTAATTTGTTCTTGCACCTAGAAATGCCACAATCAAAGGCTAGACAATCGTGATGCTCTCGATTATTATACAAATGTGCATTGAGTTTAGATTTGGTGGAGTTTCTGCAGTCTGAATTACTGAAGAGCCGGTTATTAAGCAAAGCATCATTTTGTTTGCGATGAAATGCGCGTGAACTAATGAAGATGATATCTTGTTTTCAAGATCAGAACTTATCACGGATACTCTGTGTAGAACCACTGGGCTAGACACTAACTTTTTTGCATTTATTAGAGATACTCCAATCCAACGTTTGTATTTGAATTGACATGCTGCATTGCCGTGAGCTTCAGATTATGATTTGAATACTTTGATACGATAAAGTAATAGTTTCTGGATAATTATCAGTTGGTCCTCTCTGTTTTGCTAGAAAAGCCTAAATATTTTCATTAGACTTTTATATAATATTGAACTTGATAGGTTTGTTCATGAATTTATATTGATTAATATATGGAGTCAAATTAAAGCGACTGCAGAAATTTTGAATAACCTCTTTAATCAAGTATTGCCGAGTCGGCAAATTTTATTTTACATGCAGAAATGTCATACTATATATTGAAACTAAATCATCTTTTTATTTTCCGGTCAAAAAACGCTAAAAATATTCTAGTTACCTACGAAAAAGCAACAAAAATTCTTTAGAATTATTACGACTTACGTGTTAAATAAATTCATTTTGTATCACTTTAATAGAATTCTAAAAGCCTCTTAATCAAGATGCTAATAGTTTGTTTAAGTTTTTTTATTCGAGTAGATTTTATAGATCTTTGGTTTTTTGATTTTCATTAAAATGACTTAGAAAGATAAATCTGTGAGGAGACAGAGCAAATTCTGTTCTTGGCCTCAGAGGGCTCAGGACAGCAAAACATGGATTTCCGTTTTGATAACTCACTTTTTCAAGTTATAACACAAAATTTATTTTGATAGTGCAAGATGTCATGTATATACGTCAGTCTTGTTTTAAGTCACTTCATAAAACTTCAGTACAGAATGTGAACTGTAGTCTCTTAATTTTTTGCATATGATGGTCGCGTTTTTGTGGCAAGCGACGGTCGTAGATGAAGCTGCATAGATTCTGGAAACACTTCATCTTTGCCATATGTGGGCTAGATTAATCGGAATAGCTGTTGAAGTTCCATGATAGATTGAAAAAAAGAATTATCTGTAATACTAAATAAGAATTCGACAACACGTCTATTGTGAAAAGCTAGCGACGAATATTTTTTGTTAATTTTTTCCTCGAATAAACTTCTAATAGCAGTTCACAAGATGTACATACTGACATTTTTTGTTCTTAGAACATTTGCAAGCAAGGTTTATTTGAGATTAAATATCACAAATTGCCTGACGAAACTTGAGTAATGCCATGTCCCTTACCTGATATTCAAAGATTAGCATCGGCATCCCTTACATTGCACTTTGAATTCATTAGATTTTATTTGTTTATTCGTTTTGATTGGACTAACAACCAAATATTCATCGACTCTAAGTATTCATGTGTATGCAATAATCTGCTTTTTCTAAATGCAACAAGACAAATAGTAAACTCAATTTAGCTTGAATGATCTGTGGTCAAGTGTAAACAGGCCATGAAGCCTTCAACTTTCATTCGTTATACGACGGCACGTCTAATGCTTTGAAACTTTCCATGTATTTTAAGAAGAACAAAATATCTCAATATTGTCACACAGAGGGAGACTTGAGAAATAAGATATGCATAGACGATATTAATTGTGCAGCTCACAATAACTCATTTAAAGGAAATTATGCTCATATCATATGGATTGTTTTGTATGTACTTTTGTTTTTGTCACATATTCATATTCTAGATGCGCATGATAAAGAATGTCTGAAATTCTTGTATTAGGCAAAATCACAGTATAGAACATATCTTGATTACTTTTCTTCGACAAACTTTCAGGCAGTGACATATCTCACATTGAGTTTCAGTATGATATTGTCTTCATTCTCGTCGTTGTCAGCTCCTGTGTGTTTTAATTTATGAAATCTGTATAAGTCATTTGATCTCCTGCTTCGACTAATGTATTTATATATTCTGAAGACACTATGGCCTCTGGTGGACTCAGGTCAATTGTTGTGTACAAAAAATACATACTCTCTTGAATATTAGTTAAATTAGTTTAGGTATATTAATAAAATTTTCGTGAGACTAACTTGATACATGACCTGAAAAATTGAAAAAAGCTGTCAGCGCGATGAATTTAGCAACTCAATGAGATTAATTGTACGAACTGCAAGACTTGACAATTTGGATACAGAAATAAAGCACAAATATTAATA
This sequence comes from Galerucella nymphaeae, assembly GCA_963978555.1. Taxonomy (NCBI): domain Eukaryota; kingdom Metazoa; phylum Arthropoda; class Insecta; order Coleoptera; family Chrysomelidae; genus Galerucella; species Galerucella nymphaeae. The sequence continues at coordinate 3,053 of CAXBTC010000010.1, read as the reverse complement.
GTTGTTCATAATTTTTAAACAAATGCTGAGAAGCTTTAAAATTGCAAAAAAATGGTGAATTGTGGAAGTTACTGATACCAAGACGTGAAAAAATGCTTATTCTAAATCAGAGAAAAACGGATCAAAGAAATTTTACTTTATTCATGAAAGCTAGATTTCTGTTCCCCTGGCATTACCAATCTAATAAGCATGCCACAAAATACAGCGAAAGGAGTGACTATCTTCAATTGCTGATCAATCCTTAAAAGACGTCTTAAAATTATCCTTTCATTTTGCAAATCAGCGTCAGACTTATCGCCAAACAGGCGAAAAAAAGTCAAATAAAACGTTTCAATATTCGTGTCGTCCATTACTAATTGTTTGTATGAAGTTCTATGTCCTGACTCATGTTAAGGCGTATTATCCATAAATTCCAAAATAGATTTCAAGAAATCGCATAGTCGACAAACTATGCCTCAAATGAATAAGCCTTACAGTATCACTTTGCATTCCTAGCAGCAACGATCTCGAATCAATTAAAACTTCTTTTAGGGGTTAATGCATGGATTAGTGCTTCTGAGATTTCCGCAAAAGCAAATGAAAAGAACGAACGAAATGATGAAATAGCTTGCTGTCTTCAGCATAATAAAGATGATATCTACAGACGGATGCATTGCAGAGATTTCAGATAGAATTAACAATTCCATTCAAATAGGATTACAACAGTATGATGGGGAACGTTACATTGTACTGAGCCCATGGTTAATCTCAATACTATCGACAAAATATTTTATAATCGAACAAGTTTTGCACTACGTTTAGAATGATGACAACTGCACTAGCTGTTTTGAGACTAATACGAATAACAAAATTGTACACAATTACAACACATCATGAATGACAAAATTTTTTAGTTTGCGAGGAAAAATTGACATCATTCAATGATATATATTCTTCCAAAATACAAGTTTTTTTGCAGTTCAATTATTTATGTTAGTCCAAGATACAAAAAAAAAAGTAAAATTTGTAATGTCGGGCCTATCTTGACCGCTTAATCATAATTAAACAAGAACGATTGGCCAGCCATTTTACCAGAGTGTTAGTATCTCGACAGGGTCATAAAAGAAAAGTTATACGCTTACAGAGATTCTTAAAATCTGGATTTTTCAAAATGACTAATTTAGCCGCTGCGGCGTGATTAATCTCTTACAACTAGAGTTGCAGCTCATTGTTGCCAAGATCGAAATGTCCATCACAGATGAAAAAATAATGGAATTGTTGCAAGAACAAGAGCATTTGAATCTAAAGCTTTTACAAGCAGATGCGGGTCTTCTCAATCAAAAAGATCTGTTGGTTACATCGGAGCGCATGGACTGGATGTACCCTAAATCTATCAAAGAGAGCGTTCCCGCGATCAGCAGACGATAATTCACAGTAAATGCAACTCAAACTAAAAAAGATCACCAGCATTACAAGCAGGATAACACATCAAGCTCAATCAGTCACAAGATTTACTTGGATTCTCTTTCTTCATGCTCAGTCGATCTTATCAAGAAATTGACCGAAGATCCGTTATTAATTTTACGTCGAGCAGAAATGAAATTGCAGCGCCAAAAGCGAGAACGAAAAAATCTGTCAAAACAGCTGGTAGCATCAGATGAGTTCGAGAAATCGGAAAGCGAGCGTATGATTGAAAAAACTATTTATGATCGTATTGTATCTATAGTCCATGCTTGATGATGCTCGCAGATTACTAGTTTCATGACTGTCGTGCAAGCATATCAAACGCTTTCAAATGTAAACCCACCGATACAAAACAAGTGATCTTTCGAGGTTTGTTGTAATGCTTGTTTATAGATTTGAATACAAAGTTATAAGATTCACTTTCTAATGGTAAAGTTTTGATTTAAAATCGTGCTAAAGGATGCATACCTTTGCTGTACGTGCTGAAGGAAAGTTGCGACTGTGTTGCGATAAAGCACTTTATTAATACAGCTTAAGAGATTCCGTACAAATTCTTGATTATATTGTGATATAGTTCCTGTTACAATAATGTGTTATAGTCATGCTTATGAGCCATTTGTGGGGTCACTCACAGAAACTCTAGTTTTTGCAACTCAAAAATTAGGAATTGAAAGAGATTGCGGGAATCCCAGAGAAATCATAATTGTATGTTCATCATTTTCAGGAAATATCTCAGATGCAAAAAGTTTCTACAGGCCAGTGGATCGAGCCACTTCCTTAGACAGGAGCACGTCGGTCAGCTCCCATATAGCGATGATAAAAAAAAAAAGAGGTCAGTTCAAACAATTCATTCATTGATTGATAAAAAATTGATCTTTTTGCGATGCTGTCAAAGTTTCGATAATCATAATAATTTTTAGGTCCAATCTTACCAAAGGAATGGCATCACATATCCAAACATTCTATAAATGATCATATGACAGTAAAATCTGAATTTGAAAGCTTTACGTATGATGAGGACGATATTTTCCCTCCTGATTCAATGGCAAGAAAGCGAACAATTGATAGGCAACATTTCGAGTCGATAAAAAATCAAAAGAATACGCCACAAGCAACCAATCCCAAACTTTATAAGAAAATCTCTGAAGCCTCTACGGCAGATCTTATAACAGAGAAGCAAGAACTTTTGGACAATATGAGGATCACTGGTCAAAAGTACGCTAATTGCATAATTATAGATTTATATAGGCGTCAGCTGTCACTATCGTCAAAGATACATCAATATGAGACTTCTCAAGAAGATGATATCAAACTTCGAGGATATATACACCGAAGTAATCAAACAGTGAGCGCTGAATGTAATCTTATATACTTTTTTCTCAAAAAACAAGGAATATACACAGCCTAAATTCGTTGCGTCGCTAAAAAAAAATGCGTTCATGGAAACTGGGGACTCTCTCCATAAGCGGCTTAAAAGATACGCTGCCAGAAGATGCAGCGATCTGTGAAGCGTCCAACGAAATTTTGTAGGCTGCTTTACGAGGAGTTATTACTTATAATTTCTTGCGAAGTCTACAATTCAGTCATCTTTGACGCGACATTTCATCGAC
>CAXBTC010000009.1:44275-97887 GCA_963978555.1 Galerucella nymphaeae | reverse complement strand
AACGCAATTATTTCTACGACAAATCTTTGTCCATGTCAGAGGAGTCACAGGTAGATGCATCCACAGTCGCAGCACGTTCAAGGAGTGAAATGCACAAGCTTGATCCGCACAATAAAGAAAATCAATTAACAGATGAGTCACCTCGAGCTAAACTGAAGAAAAATATGATGAGATCTTTGAAGAACGATGATCGAAAAACCAAAAATTGCAGGATATTAGGGGTTGTTGATATGTTTCATTTGATCTTGATCCCATCATGGAGATCGCTGTCTATTGATGAGCTGGCTCTCTCTCAAAAATTCCCCGATTTGATGCTATGCCTTTGCAAAATTTTAGGAAGAGGATCAGATAAATATATTTTACACTTCAGAGACTCATGCATCAACCTCCCTTTCATACCAATACGAATACCAGGAATTGAAATGGACGAAGATGATCCTTTTGTTCTGAAAACACCTACTCAATGCTTTGATCCTATGCTGAGCGGATTTCGGATAAGTCAAACGTCTCAGCCAGTCGTCCAATTCAGGGCTCCTGATGTCATTCGAGTTCTTAGAATGTGGGGATTAAAACAAAAACTTGGCTGGGGGGAAATAGCTCAAGAAGCTGTGTCGAGAGTGTGTGTTATAGGAGACTGCCAACCTGCAGCTGACTTTACTGCAGAATTTCCTAAGCATTTCAAAGAATATATTGTTGACAGATTATAAGAATTTAGAGCTTTAATTGATTTAGTATTAAGTGAAATTTTTTTTATGTTTTAATATTTAGGAAAGATAAGCAAAATTCACGAGTTCATATAATAAGATAACGTTAAACTTTTCATGCTAAGGAATAATGTCATAAAAATAAGTTGATCTCAAATTTCTTGGTAGGAGCTAAAGAAACTTTTTTTATAGGCGACTACTAATAAATCTGACATTTTTGTATCTCTGGAAATTTTCAAATATGATTGGAGATTCGACAACATCGAAAGAAACTGTCGGTGTTGTCGGTGCTGAAGCAATCGATCGTTTGCTATTTGACAGTAGACCATCTGAGAATACCTCTTATGCGCTATCAACATTAGTCCGTGATAAGTATTCATCTAAACCCTCGCCAGCATTTAGTTCATCACTTGACTCGCAAGTCGATACTGCCAAGTCAGATTTCAATAATAATGAAGCTCAAGCTACACAACAATGTGTGTGGAAAGATCTTGCCGACGATGCCGACTACGTCAATATCCTGCATATTCAAAGTTGCGTAAATTAAAACAAAATAACGACGCTCCTATCGAATCTGCTAATTTGAAAGGAAAACAATTTCATGAACGATTGAAGCAGTATCAAGAGCAAAAAACGTCTTCATTCCTATGGATTGATAAATTGAGGTCTAAGAATCAAAACAACTCGAAACCCCTAGTTTTAGATTTACAAGTCACAGCTTCTTCTGTATCTCTACCCCCGCACAAACTACAATACATACCACTGATTGATACGAACAAGAGCCAGCCTTCTCAATCTTGCATCACATCTCTGCAATTTTTACCATCTTCCCAAGTTTCTGTTCTCAGCTGGATTAGACAAATCTCTTAAATTTTACAGTAAAATCAGATCTACTAATCCTAAACTCTTGAAGTCACTTCACTTCAAAGACTCCCCAGTCAAATCATGCTTATATTCTGACTTACCCTCACCCAGTGTTTTAGCATCTGTGGGAATAATACAATCTTCAACATCGATCTTGAATCGTATAATAGTACAATATTTTCTCACTTTAAATCTTTCAATAAATCAATCAAACTCCACAAAATCTCTAAATTGAGCTCATCAAACTTATCTGCGTTGATCTGTGATGGAGGTCAAATCTTGATTGTAGATATCAGAACAAATTCTATCATAAAAAAGTATTACATGAATGCCATGGGAACCTGTTTAGATGCTATGCCAACTGACAGCAACATGTTTGTATCTGGTGATACTGTAGGAAAGGTTAGATTCATTTTTGATATTCAGTTGTAATTTAAAGGTATATTTTTGGGATATTCGAGCACCTAGCTGGTATGACTCTTTCGAACAGATAGATATGCGATGTATCACTGCACTTAAAGTATCTCCATGTGGACAGCAACTCTGTATAGGATCTAAAAGCGGCTATGCACATTTTTACGATATGTCTCGATTGAGCAACGTAGCAGAAGCCGCATTAGAGCCTTCTGTGAATGCACCTGACACACATGGCTATCTTGAGAAGGTTACATCAATATTGATATTGTTTGACTCTCAAGCGTATTACAATCATTTGATGCTTTCAGAGTTTAGGGAATCTGAAGACAGGGTTGACATCAATAGCCTATCATCCTGCTGGAGAGCTCATATCAATAGGAAGTTCTTATGGCCGCGAGGCAATTCGAATGGTTAAAATATATAAATTTTTTTATGACAAATTTCTCAGATCCACAAATCTAGTTTCACAATTTTTGACAACTTCCCTCGTCAAAATAATTTGTTAAACATCATGTTCCCAACGGCAACAGCATTTAGGTAATTTTTATCTATATATACTAATGATTCAATAGTCCTAATGGAAACTTATTCGTCATCGGGAACAGTCATGGAAATATAAAGTCGTTCAAATTACCTTTTTACGCAAAAAATCAAGAAAGTCGTTCTCAGACAATAATCTTTTAAATATTTAGCTGTCACTGACTAATTTTTGTCTAATTTTGAATGAAAACTTTTGCCTTACAGCTCAGCTATATTGAGCACTCAAAGATCCATGAACTAATAATAATGTTGATTAAACGACATGCCGTACAAATTGTAAAGCATGACAAGTATAATAACAATTACATTTGTTATGAACTTTGACTTAGTCGGTCACTTGCTCGTAACTCATCATAGCTGCAATAGGCGTATAACCGAAGTTGCAGTCTTCGGGTGTGAAGACACTAATTACATATTAATACAACACGGGTGCTGGGACGCCAGGGACAGTTAACGAAAAATGATTAATATTTAAGAAATTACGTCACGCCGTGCTCAGATGCTTGAGCCTTCTTTTCGTTCTCAGACTTTGCAATGCTTATAAAATTTCAATATAAATTTTTTTATCTCATCATTGCGATTCTGCATGACCTGTAATTTAAATGAATATTATAACATTCTTAACTACTTTTTTTTTCTGAGGAAGCCTCCAGAGGTTCTTGAGCTTTTCTGGAATTCGCGCTTCTAAATCCGATCTATTTATAATGGTTTCGACACAGTGGGTAAATTTTCCAAAATGCGCTGTTGACACCACAGCCAATGGGTATTTTTCTTCAATGATCTGAAGCTAGAGCACCAGTCATAATTTTCCTCCAAATTTTATGACAATGCTTCAGAGGTTATGCAAAGCAATGCAGAAGCAAACATAATTCAAAAGATCCAATTGAGAATGATGTAAGATGTATAAGACGTTCAAATAAGACAGAGCTCAAGTGTTTGCGCAAAGATTATATAGTCTTGTTCATATCTACCGCTGCGTGAAATTTCTCGATACAGCATACAGCTATTGCTGTGTGTGGATCAATGATTACATCATGGAATTTGAATAACTTTTCGATTGTAGTCCTCGTTTCCTCTTCACTTGCACTGTATGCTGCGAAGTCTATAGTGATCGAGTAGCTGGACTGAAAGAGTTCTTACCGTTGCGGAATTTCAACAAAATAGATTCGTCTAGATTAAAATATGCATTCTGCCGTAAGCTTTCTGCCACAAATATAGTATCAAGTACTATAGTGTAAAAATATTATTCCATCAGACACTCAAGTCTTATGAGAAGTACAGTATCACGTCAACAATTTGTATAATTTTTATTGTGTAAGGAACTTATATCACCGAATTTTTCTTTGACATATTGTACATTCGAATATTCATATAGCAGTCGCTCAAAATTAGACGAGACTTGTATATCCATGGAAGGCGAGATCGTGGGCAAAACGGTTTCCTGACAGTTCGATATTAAACGCAGATTTTTGTTACTTTGCTATGTACAGGTTTTCAACTTACGACTTTGTAAGTTCCCGTTAAGTATGTTCGTGTCAAAATATCATTTGAATTGCTTGCTATAATGAGCCTGTTGATCGGTGCGTTCATTTTTTTGGCATAATGTGCTGCCTATGATGCATACAACAATATTCAGACTAGACATGCTGTTACAAGGATAGACCCAAATATATCATGCGTAGTTCAGCTCTGATGACAAGCAATACATCCCACTTACAAGGATGTTCCCGAAATTTCCTGTGGGAACACAAATGTTTATTTTGTCTCGTGTTTCTTGATAAATCTTCAAGCTGAAATACCAGTAATATGCTATTTGAGCTAATATACGACCAAAGTTCACAGAATTGGCCGTAGCAATGTTCAGCTTCTCTGACACGTCAGAAGCCAGAATATCCTTCACCATTGTCTGGCAATCATCAAAGTCAAATCCTGAAGCAGATATAAATTTGATCAGTGATTGAAAAAAATATGAGCTTGATGTATCCAAGTTTCAGATTTGTTATTAATACAATTGAAGAGTGCTTACTTAATGTAAGTGTTAAAGTGTAACTTTGTATATAAAAAAAAAACGATGAACACATTACCTTCCATTGCAACAGTCTGGATATTATCATTCATCACAGTTGTCATTTGAAGCTCTTGAACTTCACTTATTCTTTTATTTGGATAAAAAATCAAACAATCAATTTTTTTGGAGTCCTTGAAGCTTGATGTCACAAGTTTAAAGATATGGTACCAGTACCATGTATCGCAGCAGCTCCAGTATCACCAGATGTAGCTCCAAGCACTAGATAATGCCTCTCATCATCTTTCAACAGGTAATCTAGTAATTTTCCTGGACATCATTAATACATGAATGTTACTTTTCAAAATGCAACGACTTGTACATGCTTCATTGAATATGGAGAACAAATAATACTTACCAAGAAACTGTAGCGCAAAGTCTTTAAATGCGTATGTTGGCCCATGATATAACTCTATCAGATATAAAGGAGTTCCTTGGAAATAATTCTGAATTTTATTTATTCTCAGGCATTCTTCTACATCAAACCCGCTGTATGTTTCATTAATGAGCCTCTGCAAGTCATTTTTTGGCACTATCTTCTCATCAATGAAAGATGACATGACTCGATGGCATAAATCCTTATATCCCAATTTTGCCAATTCATCGATATTACAGATGGATGGTAAGAACGATGGAACAAACAGACCTTGATCTCGCGTAAGGCTTTGCATAACTGCTTGATCAAAATTGACGACTTGCGCGTCACGTGTACTTTTGTACACGGGATATTCTTGGCACGCTGAGGCAGCCATTAACAATAATAAAACCGAAAAGGCCGTTTATGAGGTTTGAAACTTGAAAATAGGACACAGTCTGCTCAGACTTTATTGAAGCTGGCTTAGATACGAGTCAGATCAATAAAATTCTAAGTCAAGAAGCTAAGCAGTAGCTCATCTAATAAAGCACCTTATCACTCAAATAATCAATTGAAGTTTTGATCTGGAATCACACGACACTCTTGCAAAGCACATATAAACAATGTAGATAATTTTTTTTTTTATATCTTGATTTATCGTTAATTTTTTGCGTCCAACATTCCATGAGACATTTAATTCACACTACTATGTACTTTTGAATATTTTTCAGTGAGCTGATTGTTTTTTTTCATCTTTTGAAATTATACAAAGATATGATTATAGTTTATATTTTTTGAGCGCAGAATTATATGAAACACCAGCAGAATAACAAGACATTATATGTTTCTAATATGAATCAATCTACAAAGAAGCTGTTGATTACATCTGCATCATGATATGGATTCTTAACTCTCGTTGTATTGACACTTTGCCTCTGTGTAACAAGTATACCTTAGTAAAATGTAAGATCAAGCGTTTTATTCAAAACATTCATAATTGCTGAAATCTAAAGTCTTCTGTATACTTGACTATTGGAGTTTACATCATGTTGATGTTTAAAAGTATTTCACGACAGACACACATTGACATCAACGTATAATCATGACAAAATACCCATTTGTATCGAGCAGTCTATAATAATCAAAAATAATGCAGTGAGAAAAATTCTTTTCATAGAGCTTGAGCTTTGTGCCCACTTTTGACATCTTGGAAGATAGGTAAAACTATTTCAGCAATTAAAATACTTTCTACTGACCTCACTTGATAGTTGATATGTTTGAGTCCAGTCATCCAACAAATTCAGGTTTTCAGACTTGGTCATAGAGCCAGATTTATAATCAAATTAAGTGTAGCTAAGTATCTGCTGTTTGCAAAGCTCGTAGACAAGCCAACTCAACGAGACGGCTGGGATCTGTTTCAAACAAACATTCTAGCCTGAATACAATAAAACATACTGTCTTTCAATAAATTTGGATAGAAACCACGATAAAAACTTTTCAGACCTTTCTGTCTATAGATATCATGCATCACAAATAAAGATCCTCCTAAAAGCAATATACATTAGTGCACAAAGACTCACTACTATAGCGTCTGTGAAACCCATACATACCATCAGTTTGCAAACGGGTCCGCGTAGTGTCTGCATTAATAAGACTTGAAAGTTAAAATTCAATCATTTACTGAATGGATAGGATATAACTTGTCCTATGGTTGATGATATTGTTCCAGAAATCAAGATTTGGTGAGGATAGATAGTATATCCTGATGGTTTTCCTCCTGATATAAGAATGAACATCTGTAAGTTTTCTACTTTTTATATTGTATTTGGCAAAGGTCTGTTTAAGCGATTCAAAAACAGCTAGATCAACCCCAGCATACGGTACAATCCCCATGATGCTGCATGTGTATCCCTGGAAAAATACTCTCAAGCCTCCCCTTCGAAAACTTGTTCGCAAGCAATCAAATAATCCCCTGTAAACACTGCAAAAGATAATCAATTGATTCAGATAATGAAAATGAAAGGTATTACTTAGGATATGCTGCAGTGATCCTAGTTTTCAATAAGTCTGCTGGATATACAATAGTTTGAGCTATCAATCTGCGAAACCCATAAAAGAAAGAATATTACTTGTCCAGATTTTTTTTTCATTTCGGCAATACGCATCAATAGAAACACATCGCTCTTCTGCATAATTTCATGAAAGATCAATTATAGATGAATAAGACATGGTTTGACATGCGCTTACCCTGCAAATGCGCCGGAGAGAAAACGTTCAAAAGCGTTCAGTTACCGATGTTCCCGTATAAGGATTTTGCGTCGTAAGCATTAGACCTATGAGAAGCTTTACTACTTATGATATGCTGTTTTATAATATCATATGCGGTTAGCTTTATAGCAGATTCAGGAATCGCTTTCAGGCAATTAATGCCATTGCCTTTGAAGAGACCAGAAATGCCTTCGTATTTTAGGATGTGATTAAAAACTTCTAAAAGCCCTTGGTTCGTCGTTTGTCTTGCTTGAATGATGACTTTGATTCGATCAAATGGTGCGGTCAAAGACTTTGAGACTCCACCTTAGCTCATGGTAATATAAGTGATTAATACTTACCAGCAACCGCTCCGCTGACCAGATGAATATGAGATTGCGATTTTATAATTTTCTTATAATCACCCTTCCAATGAAATATCAACATCAGATCATAAGCGGCAGGAAGTTTTTTAGAAACGCAACGCCTCAATTACATGGTATAGTAGCCAGAAATGTTATCAATGCGAGAGTGACATGTACTTGAATGTCGGAGTGCAACAATTATTATATAATTTTGTATTTGTCATAAAGATCTGGATCAGAATAATTAAAAGAGCAACGCAAAGTGTAAATTGCAAAAATTCACATCTAAGTATGAGACCTTCCTTCTTATCAATAGAAACATTCTGATTGTGATAGCTTTGAATAAATTTGCAATTCGCTTGTTTCATTGTGCAAAAAACATAAACTCATAAAACGCTTGTTCAAAATCTTTTCAAGCAAGATTTTGATGAATGTTATTTCCAATTTAATACGGAAGAGTATCTATTCCGTGCAAAAATCGGTGTTAGGTTTGCGATACACAGCATTTGCCATTTTTGCTATCTCACGGTCACAACAATACTATTCATTCTAAAGACATTTATCCCATCTCATTTGTGAATCTGTTCACAGAGCTTGTAAAAAAAATTGAGGTATCAAGCTAAATTTTCGTGGGCAGTTTATGTGAACGCTGATCAGGCACGGCAGTTGCTTATAACATTTATTATATATCTATATATATGGTATAGCTCTAAATTGATCAAAGCACAATGCGTAGAAGCTGATATAAGCTCACTTTCTTAAAGACCAAATGAGCGAGTTTAGTGTATTTTAGATCATAAGCTCAGTTATATTTTTGAAAGGTCGACATTTTAAACTTTTCAAAAACTACATTGTTTACAAATTGTTTGAGCATCAGTTTTTCTTAAAATGTGATACATATAATACAAATCGGTCTGTATGGCCGTCTGATAAATCAATGAGCTTTTAAGCCTTTGTAAAATTATTCTATTATTTTTTAGCATCATGATTATGTATATTATAAACTGACTCATTCAGCTAAACAGCATTGAAAAAAATGAGCACGGCACAACTGCCCAAAGAAAAGAGCCGAGAACATATAGAAAGGGATTGCCATACTGGCAGCAGTACTATTGCAGTTCACTCGTCTGCTGACATGCTTAATAAAGATATTGCATTACTTACTATGTTTGAAAACATCAATCCGCGGGCTATTTCTCTGAAAAAGTAATTTGACTGCATTGGGATCAGCATAGTTTCCTCTATACCATAATATAATATGCATTTAGTCTAGGGTGAATTCACAATGCTAGTTTCTGATATATAAGGCCTGGTTTGCACCTAGCTAGAATGCTATTCCGTTACTAAGCTGCGCAATTATCACTTCTTATGATCTGTGAATGACTTATCTGGTTATCAAACAATGTGCTACTTTCTTTCAGATTTCTTTTGAGTCAAAAAACTAAATTAGATACAAGAATTAGTCATAACGAAAAAAGATGCTCTGCGAATTTGAATAAGCATGAGCTGATGTATACAGTGGATAATGCATCACGTAGAGCATTAGACCAGACACAAGACGTGTTGCTCAGTATTTCAGAGTCTGTAAAAGATTCGTTTACGTCCTCACCACGGCCAAATAGTCGGCCTGAAGTAGCTGAGAAGCTTTTTGATCTCGAAAAGCAGAAGACGCGACAGCCAATATGGATAAAAAAATGGTCAGCATGGATAACTCCGAGATGTTCTTCTCAAGAGTCACAAAATAAGCAGACCATTCGGCGGAGTCATTATAACCGATTAATGGAAAAAAATAAGATTCCAAGTGAATCAAAAGGTTCAAATCGATCATTGATGCTGACCATTATCTAGACAATGCTTTGAGACTCGCTAAATATGCTTGCTATGTGCCCTGTGTATCTATTTATCAAATCCAGTGTTTATATGCTATGCAAAATAACGTGTAAATTGTATCGAAACTTTTTAGACAAAATCAAAATTTTCTCGAAAAAGGTTGATTCTATATTCAGTTATGAGGCTGATATTGTCCCACTAGTGGAGACTTATGAATCGGGTAAAATTGCTGATAAAATGACTTATTGGTGTTTCTTTATCAATTGTCATCAGAGCATTCGTCAAGACAAGAAAGTCTTTCGCCTTCTACTGCCAGGCTCAATTCTGCGACCTCCATCATGTAGCGTGCGGGACGATGATTGTCTAGCGCATAGTTCATGCAACAGGTAAGACTTGCAACGACAGTTTGGGCTGATAAGGTTGATTGCTTGTCACAAACTCAATCTATACATTTAATGATTCAAGTTTGTGATATGATATGCCTAAAAATACGTATATATATATATGCACATATGGATATATACAAATATTTTGGCTTACAGAAAAAAAATGATTGAGAATCAATTTTTTCTGACATATGAAAATGATTTTTTTTATACTTTGATCTTTGTCAGCTTTTGTTATGTCACGATAAATGACGCTTCTGACTTATATGATTAGGAGTGTTAGCACAAAGTCGTCGAAGATGAGATCAGAAAGCCGGACATCTCGTTGTTCGAACACAGGAGAAAACTCCAAGAGCCTAGATCAGTTGTGGGGATGGTATCAGAATAGTATTCATTGTACAAGTCTATGTTCTAAAGAAGTAGTAGATAATCATCAGGAAAACATAGGAATTACAAAATTGAAACAAAGGCATGATAATGAGCCACAAGATCGCGAAAAATATACTGCATATGAGAATTTGAAGCGTAGCAGTTTGGGAACAGTCGCGTTAAAAGAAGAAGCAATATCAAGCGATTATGATGCATGCATCTTATCAGATGTAGAGACTGTCATAGACATTGTGGAAGACGAGGGAATAGACACAGACACAGATGAAGAAGGAAGACCAGCGACAAGGAGCAATGTTTTAGATTCATTTGACGGTTTACCGCATTCGTTTTGGGGTATAGATGTCGAACAGTCTTCGTGGGTATCAATACCTAACCCGTCAAAGCTGGATCCTGAGCTCAAAGTTTTGAAAATGTGAGGGCAAGCTAGCACGAATTATGTATGTACTGTGAAACAAGTCTTTCTTGGAGCTGCTTCTAGAGCGTATTTCTATAGACTTACAAAAACATTTTTCACAATTATTAGTTGTAATGATTTTTAAATGCAGGCTCAGTATCTTAGGTAGAGACCGTTGGCCCAATGTTGATACTGTTCTTTTGGTTAGACACTATAAGGTAATAGTTTTTCTTATTTTTTTTGGAGGTATATGAAGGGCTGCTCTATTTTTGAATTTTTGGTGCCTTGCGTATGCATGACGAGCTTACTTTTGGAACGAGTTGCCTTGAGGCACTATGGAAAATGATTTTTTTGTGAAAGGCATTTTTGAAGTACGGAATGCTACCGAACACACTTTTTGAGTTATGGGGACGCGGTAAAATATACAAACCATATAATCTAGCTAAATCGAAAAGCAAGGATATAGCTTTGGAATTGAATAATTATTACTTCTCAAAAAGTGCCAGCACTTATGACAATCGTGAAAAAATTAAAGAAATGCGAAATTTAGTTTCAGAAGCTATGAGAAATATAGGTTTGAGAATTACTCCTTATGATATCGGTGTGATGGATATACCTTGCCCAGTTGATCCCACTTGGAGGAATGTATACTCTAGCTGCAGCCAGCTATTTATTAGGAAAAAAACTCCTTTGAAGAGTTTGCTAGAAACAGTTTTAGATTATGAAAAGATCTTGAGCATTTCAAACGCTAGTGAAATCCAAGAAAACTCAAATCAACTAGACGACAAAGGTTTTTCAAAAGCTGATTCGAAATTCTGCAATGACGAACAACGAAACAGTGATTCTGTAGTCATTCCTGTCAAATCAATTATAGACCTCAAAAAAGAAGGAGATGGTGTAGAAGCCCCTTCTTTGTCGCAGACACTCGAAATTATTAGTAAAATCAAGGAGAAGTATCTTTCGATTTATACAGACGACAGTGAGTTTTTAATTCCAGCAGCACCAATTTATATCAAAATCCGAAATAATCATGCTATTTCTGGATGTCAATTTTGTTCGCATTATACAGTATATCATGCAATGATTGAACTTCATGCCTATATCTACGGATAGTATGTGATTCGCTGTTAAATCTAATCTGTTCAATAGATTCTGCCAACAGAATGAAACCCAATATCCTTGGCTCGAAGTCGGAAACCATTAGTTGCCAGTCACTAGACTTTAGTTCAGACATAAGTCAGATTGATATGCTTGTCTTGTTGCATTTAATTCACAGAACATATACAAAAAGGAACCGCTTATTTGAAGTGGATACTTCTAGATAGACCGGCTTTGCAAGTTCGAAGGGGAGCAAGAACAATTACACAATTAAATGATGCTATTCGGGAAGGTCAAGCTTGGATCAAATTTCACCAAATTAGACGAGTCAGAGAATATAATGAGTATACAGAATTGTCGTCACCGCCTGAGCCAGGCTGTCCATATCCTACATTCACTTCAAGTACAAATCCCAGACATAATCCCATCGAGCTCCCGGGCATGATAACATCTATTTTTCGTGGTCCCATAAAAAACATAGGTAATGCAATAAAGGTTTCGCTCTATTTGGAGACACTCTTCGATATATTTATTATTATTTTAGATATACAAGAGACGCTTAAGAGAATACTTTTAAGCTCAGAAAGCACAGCTGAGATTGTATCTAAGTATGACGGCAAAAATTTCAAGTTATGGATCGGTGGTTTCATGATACCTCATGATAAGAAAAGATTCAGATGTGAGGTCCAAGATTGTTTTGTTCGTTTTAGCAATTGCTATGCTTACTGAATTTTTACTTAGTCCATTTTGACAACTTTTTTTAGATGGCGATGATGCTTGGTTTGGAAGTGAGCCACTCATGTGTATGGGAGTTTGTGATGGCGTTGGTGAAATGAGCGACTCTTTATGGCGTGTTGCTGGGTTTGATTGTCGAGGCTTTGGAGAAGACATTTTGAGGTAAGATTTCAAGCATGAAGCTATTGCTTGAATAAGAATTTAATAAATTCAGATAGGCATACAAAGTTGCACTTGACATTAGAAAATTGTGCATATAATGAACAAACTCTTTATATTTGGTTGCATTCGTTTTTGTGTATTAACATGAATTCATACGAGAAGTATAAAATGTTGAAGTACTAATGTCGCCGTTAAAGTCATACCTTTTTTGAAAAGGGGAGCTAAATCACGAATACAAACAATACGCTCAAAGAATGGAGATATACCAGGTTCAAAACCTCGACTGGTATTACCAGCTAATACTAATCGTGGTGATAATTCTTGGCTAAGCGTTCCCTTTACAGTGAACTCGAACAGCTGCGCTCCATCTTTATTAGCATTAGAGGCACTAATTTCTGGATTCTATGAAAAAACAACAACCTGGGGCGCAGCAACTTGCCTCCTTGGTTGCCTGAATGACAACGGAACAAGCATAGGTTTTGCCAATATTGGTGACTCGAAAGCAGTAATTCTACGGAGTACTATCTCTACAGGACGCTTGACAGTAGTTGGAGCCACGGAGCCAGAACAACATGGTTGGAACTTGCCAGTGCAATTAGCACGTCTCCCGGACAAGACACACATCCGAAGCATGCGCGATGATCCTCGCCTGAGAAATCTTGTAAGTACTTTGGATGCTTGCCGAGCTACAGGACAAGATATAAATGATCTAGCTGAAAGTGCGACTTTGTACGATTTCCCAATACGAGAAGGCGATTTAATTCTTGTAGCATCCGACGGTGAGGATTTCTTCCTTAAAAGATTTTTCAAGACAATTCGCTGCATTCGTAGCTCTATTTAGTGTCTTAATTTTCTGTCTTCTGCTGCTAGGTTTGTGGGATAACATATTTGAAACAGAAATAGCAGATTTATGTGGAATGAGCCTATCGCCATCAGCATCTTGTATATTGTTTGATACTCCGTTCATGTCAACTGCTCCGCGGGTAGATGTTTCATAGTCATTAGATTAACATTTGATTTCAGGATATTGCAAAAGGTCTATGCTTAGCAGCTTACTGGAAAACTCTGCAGAAGAATATAGAAACGCCGTTTTCCAAATCGGTGAAAGAAGCTGGTGGCGTTGCCTTTGATCTTGGAGGCAAACCTGATGACATTACGGTCAGACGTCATGAAAATTTAACATATTATTTTTATGATACATTCAAATTGAAAATTTGCTGATGTATTCAAAAACCTACAAAATTTAGCTTTTCGCAGAACAGTTTTTTTCAGGTTGTTGCAGCTTGGGTAGTACCAGAGCAATTTGAAAATAATCAAGATCTTTTGATGTCTTGTCAAAAGGAGTGGCACGCTTTTCATAAATTTTGAATTATCACTGAGAACTTTGACCATGAATTATTTTAGTTTATAGCATGATTTAGTTCGTTAAGATATTCATAGATTTGCATAACTTGCATTAGCCACACACTCAGATATACTGAGATGATAAATAAATACTTTTTGCCATATATATTAGTAACTTTTTTAATTTTTGATAGAATCAGAAATAGTTAAAATTATGTTTTTTTCCACACCCTTGTCAAAAATAAGCTTTACATGACTTGAAAACGTAAACATTATAAGCTACATATTTTTCTACGTCCCGATGTAGCTTACTATGCCATATCTTGCAAAATTTCAACATAATCCGCGTTGTCTTTTGAGCCATCTAGATTCAACTCTGCCATCAGGAACTTGCTCATTACATAAAATACGGGAAACTAAAATATATTCATTGAAAATTAAATTCTTTATCCGAATCAGACTACAGCAAGATCACCATAAGACACCAAGCGTTGATTTGCTTATAGATATCATTCAAGTTCATATTACAATACAATCGAACATACATCAGAAGAGAGGCTGAGTACATACTTGTCAGACATTTTGATTTGTATACTTCAGCTTACCTCGATTACCACTTTACCTCTCAGATTTTCTAGAATAGTTTTAGATTTGTCTAGCTGAATCCAACGTGTTGCCCCGTGCATTTGCTATTACATAAGAGACAATCAAGCTTCATTGCTTATACTTACATCTATTGTAGTTGTCTTCATAAATACCACTATGTCCTCTAAATCAGTCACGCGATCGTCAGTCAACTGAGGAAAATTAGTTTCCGAAGCTACTTTTTTCCCCAGGCGAGCGCAAAACTTTTTGAGTAAAGGTCCAATATGAACATCTTCCAAGACACTACAATAGGCACAAATGTAACATCATGACTTGTTAATCATCGAAAAAAATGTATTATTCATGCAGATGCACAATCTAGATATTTAGATCTTTACCCATAGTCGATATGCTGCTTATTCTCTTTGTACAAATTCCAGAATATTTTCCACGAAATTTTCCTTGTTTTGCGGGTCAATTTAGTTGTATTTGTTTTGCGACAGGACATCTCATCAGGACATAGCTTCAGTATTATATTGCGCTCGCGACATAGTTTCTTCAAAAACGATTCTGAAACTTTTTTATCTTTCCTAACCGATCGGCAATATCTCAAATTCGCTTGCTTCGCTGAAATCCTTGCAGCAGCCTCGACATATCGAGCTATACTATCTAAAAGACGGATATCTCTATAGAATGTCGAATCCAGTTGATGAAAAGGTACTTTTTCAACATGTAAGCTTTCTCCAGAGCATTTCCTGGTACTTTTATGCTCCTTGTAGCACTCTACTGAGCAGTATCGCTCAAAACATGCTGGACATGTATAATTACTGTTCCTCTGGTTACACGAGCTGCATATAATATCTTTGGAATCTGAGATATGTTTGACTTCACATGATTCTTCGTTCTCATAATTCAAATTGAATGAGTCATTCATATGAAGTAGATGTGTAGCATCGGCGTCAGAAAAATAAAAAAAAAGTTTTTCTTTCAGCTACTGCAAAAATAGTTTTCCAATCTGCAGCAAAATGATTCAAATTGATAAGACCTTCACGCTTTGATGAAAATCGAACAACCTATCGCACTTAGATCTGAAGACATATACTCTAAAAGTGTGTCCACATCGTCTTTGTGAAAAGACATTTTTGTTACATCAGTATGTCTAAAGAATTGAAAACTATATGAATGATTTCTTGTGTCATTACGATGTAAGCCATTGTATGATAATTTGACATAAATGCCGTTTAATGTGTTGATCATGGATCCTGACTCATACTTGTCAGCTATTGTATCTTTACCATAAAAACTCGACTAAAAATGTCTGATCCAAAGTATGGTTATCTGTACTGGATTCTGGTCTTCAGAAGCATCAAATTTAACTTGGAAATCATACTTACGGCTTTGATATTTCTATGCAACCATCACTATGTTCATTCAATATCATGAGTTCCGCCTGATCATGATCAATTTTACCTTTCACATCTAGTCACGTTCAAGACAGATTGAATACAATGATATTTATAACTTAAATATTTGTAGAATTCTGATTGTCTGTGCCAAGTACAAAGCTCAAATAATTGAAAATGTGGTTTTCGCTCATGCAATCATCAACAATTTATATATAGAAAAAGAATATGATCAAATTAACTTGTATAAAATTCATATTGACAAGAAATCAAGTAAAAGCTGACTTCTTGAAGTCTACATTGATCAAATGATACTGCAGGCAATAGAACTCTTTATTTGTGAATAAGAAACAGAAAGGATATCATTACTTCTACATTTGGAGAGATTCCAATTGTCCCGATTATATTTTTCCTATCTTTTTCAGTAGCAACATACAGCTGACAAATTTATTTTCATGAAAGTAATCACTCACTCTTGATATCTTAGAACAGGACATATTGAAACGTTTGAGTACTTCATCATTGATAAATACTTTTTTGGATATCTACATCCAGATATTAAATCATGCTTGATTATTTATTCTACTTATTCATCATAAGAAATATAAAAATCATTCAATAAGCTAACAGATGAAGCAAATGATGCAAGATATTCATGCAATAACAGGGATGGATCTGCTATTCTGTACATCAGGTATGCAAATACTGTTTGTGATTTTTGTCATAAACAATGATGAGAGGAACGGTCTAGTTTTACTGTAAGAAACTTAGTTATATCAAAGAGCCCAATTCGAATGGATGTATATGGAAGAACCGAAACCTCTTCATTCTTCTTATGAAGTTTGTGATACTTTAAGTGAAGAGCCACGTCTTCTTTAATATGCGGAGAGAAGCTCATTCCACACCGTGCACATAATTTGTAATCAGCTTGCTTAACCGCTAATAGCTTCTGTGTAAGTTTTTTTTTTTTTTTCATTTTTATATACTGTTTTTTTCCCTAGAGTCAAATTCAACTTGTACTTTCACGAAACCATTTTTTGCATATATCGTACCAGACACTCAAACTGAATATATTTGCATCATAGCAGTAATGCTACATTAAAAAGATAATTCAAAATTCAATAAGGGTCTATATGACTCATAACTGAGTGATTGCCGTGATAAAATCTCACAGATAAGGATGTTCAAGATCTTGGAGTACCGCGAAAAGAAAGGTAGAATGTAAAGAGCGTTTATTATAGCTGACACGTTTTGCTTATAGTTTAACCTACTTACAAGCGATATTCCTATTTCATGCTCGTGCCGATGGTAATTAATAAATTGTTTACATTATGATCTCTTGATGAATTCTAGATCAAATACCAAAGGAAATCAAAAATCTAAAAATTCAAATGTGAAGAGATTGGTAATCTCTATGACTCAGTAATGAGCATATTCAATCACGTCTAATACAATATTTTCATATTACTCACAGTGAACATTTGATATCATCTTGAGATATTATTAATTGAATAATGCATGACAAATTTAACACGTAAATGTTGATACCTATCTTTTTTTTATAATTTTTTTTAATCTCAAATTACGCCCGATGAACAGTCATGTTTTCTACAAAATCGTATTTCACTTCAAGAAATCACTCAAAATAGTCATGTTTTTTGACTTTGAGTAATTGTATCTCCACATATAGCGATTCTCACACAGCATAGTCAGTCTTGAAGGCTATCTATCTAACATGCGGCGTATCGACCTGATCATTATCCTCATTTGTGGAATGTATACTTCGTTGAAATGTTACAGATCACAACATTTGAATCTAATGGGTATGCGAAATCAAGTTTTGAGTTCTTGTTCTTATAGGTTTACCAAATATGGTAAAAAATCAAAACATACAAACGACGAAAGGTAATTTGATGTCGAATTTGATTTTGATATACGACATGCAAAAATTATTACTTCCAAAATTTTTGGAAATAGTAAGAGCTGAGACTATATAGTCATTCTTCACAGACTTGACAAGGGCATTTGAAGCCTTGGCATTTTTTTCTACAGTGATACATGATACAGTTGAACTTAGCATAATTTTTTTTGTTGTCGATACAGGTGCAGCAGAGACTACACAGGCAATTCTCACGAATCCTATTGCGAGCCGTGATATTATTCGCACAGCTAGCTCTGAAAGCGCGACTTACTTTTTATTAGGGAAATATCAGTTGGACTATCCTTACAGCTGTCGTTGTGAGAGTTTGCAGAAAGTTTACAATGCCGAATTGACATTGCAGCCAGAGACATCTTTATATTGGAATATTAGTCAAATGAGCGAAATCAAATGTGCATCATACAACAATGTACCATCACAAGGATTCTGTGATCCGCATATAGAATATGAAGAGGAGTTATATGGATAGGTAGCCAATTTTTCTCAATTTTTAGTTATAAGCAAATAATTTTTATTACAATACACTTTTTTGTAAATTTACAGTCATTTTCTTCATTGCCAGATTACTGCAACTCATTTATTACTAAGGTATATAATTTTTCACACAGTTGATGTAATTTACGTCCATTTTAACTCCGTGAAACATAGTACCATCAACAAGCAAAATAAAGATGTTGTCAGAGTTGTTGCTTTAACCTTCATATCTGTTGTTGAGAGATCTTCTACACTACGCAGAACTCTAAAAAGTATGATCATATATTCATGTATTCAATTGGATCAAAGTGCTTAAATTTTATATGAATAAGTCTGTCGTAATATAAATCTTGTAATTTAATGAATATTGTGGAGGTGAAAATAAGATGGCATGAAAAAAAGAAAATGATCGTTGATTCCTCCATTCAAGATATAAATGCAAACAATATCATAGAAGTCAGAGGATATTTAGAAATCATCAATGTATATAATAATAAAAATAGCATTTTATCTTTGAAAAAAAAAACAGAAGCCCCAGTATCTGGGAAGTCACAACCATCCTTAGAGAAAGATCTTAAGGCTTTAAAAAGCAAAAGGCTTCCAAGTTTTGATCATCATCAATCTGAGGATAACCTTCGACGTAAAGCATCGTCTTCATCCGTTAAAGATGCTGATCAAGTCGTAACGAAGACTATCGCAAACAAACCTACAATTGCTTCGAAAAAACCTTTGAACTCCTCAAGGGTTTTGCCCACCAGAAGCAGAACGTTTAAAAGCTTGAACCAAAAGGACAATGTTTTGGCTAAGAGGAAAGCTAATAACAAGCCGTCTCCAAGTATTTCTGACCAGCTCGTGGATCTAAAAGGTGCTCAAAAACCTGTTGAAGAACCCACAAGCAAAGTTGTGTCAAAAAAGCCTGTTAGTTTATCAAATAAAAAGCCCAGTGTCAAAAGTGACCAGCAAAGTTCTGCTCAGATTCCAAGTAAAGGACATATTGTGAAAACAATACAAAAAAAACCCCCAATCTCTCCAAACAATAATCAGTCATCAATAAGGTCTAGTTTGAAAAGTAGTGATCTTGAGACGAAAAAAAAACCATCTACAAACCTGAAAGCCTCGACAAAAATTACCGTTAAAAATAGTGGCCGTTTCTCTGCCGATAATGGTGAAAAAGATTCTTCTCCACATCTATTTTTAGCAGTCAAAGAAACAGATTCCAAAGATTTAGTGGTGCCAGGAGATTCAGCAAAATTGGCAGTCAAACACTTGCTGAAAAAAGAACGTTCATCAAATTTACTTCCAAGTAGCAAAGCAATTTTTTTACCAAGGAATAAATTGGCTCCTAATAATCTTAAACGACAAAGCAAATCGTCAATGCAAAATCCGAAAACTGTCGTGGCTTCAGAAAAAAGCTCACAGATTGTAGTCAAGAAAGTTGACAAATCTTCAGCACATTCATTGTCGAATCAAGGAAGTACGCTATCAAACTCAAACCGAAAAGATATTTCATATACAGATATAAAAACGATGTCAAGGGATAAGCGGTCATCATTGAAGGCAAAGAGGAGCAGCATAAAAGCTGGTGCTAAAGTTAAAAAAGAAAATGTTTCCCATGTTGAGGCCCAAAAATCAGCTGACGAGGACATATCAGCATACCACGACGAAGACCTTGAATTACGTCAAAAGAAAAATGCGACTTTAAAAGCTTTAACAGAGTATCAAAAAAATGAGAAACCCAAGTATTTCAAACTGTTGAAAAGCAGTGATCATTTAGGGTCTGAATCAATTGAAAAGTACGACTCAAAGTCAGAAATCAAGTCAGTAGCAGATTCAGACGTTAAATCAGAAGAACCAGTTAAGAAAAGTGAACCGGTAATCGGAAGCGATGACGATTATCAGCACATTGCAAGAGAGAATGATGCTGAATGCGTCATGATGAGACCACTCAGTCATGTTATGGAAGAAGTTCCACCTTGTCAAAATTTTGCTGGTTTTGTCAAGGATGAATCAACTCATAAAGACATGTTCAGACACACTGAATTTCGAACTGAAAACACGAATTATAATTTTCAGTCTGCACACAACCCATCTTCTGGATACTGGTATGTCAATAACACTCCAAAGTATATCTGGCCTTCCAACGCCCAATACTTAGATCAGCAATATCTATTTAATCCTCAACTGCATGCACAATGGCGTTCACCCGAAATGAGTGGCATGACAAAAAGCAACTGCGATTCTAACCAATCTGACTTGCAACGAGAGCCTATCAACGCCACACTTCAGCAAGCCAATTGTCCACTGCTTTCATATTGTTGTAAATATCCTAAGGAAAATTCATCGCAACAATAAGAAGGTACGATCTATGTAATTGGCTTCTTTGAACATCTAACCAACCCACTGATAAAATCATACTTCACATTATAAATGCTAGGAGTTTTTTATTCAAAAATAGAATTATTATACATTAATGTATTTTAATATAGTAAAAAATCGATAAAAATACTGCTTCAAGTCTTTAAATTTAAGCTTTAATCTTGACACTGGTCAAGCTTATTAATAACTCTAAAACTTCGTCAACATCATTGAGAAAGTATTTAGCATGAGATGGTTTCTTGCCAACCGTAACTGAAAAAGCTTTCGGCAACGACGCAAAAATGCTTGATCTGTATGACTTTAAACTCTAAAATAAGCAAGAAGAGTTTTTGCACAACTTCGCAATTAGAACTTAAGTCTACCTTTTCCAATGCCGACGACATTCTACGGTGTTTTTTATTATCAAATAGATTGGTTCGTGAGCTGTGATCAGTCGGTGTCTCAGATCTACTGGTAGCTTTACTTCTCTGGAACCAATGGTCCATACTTGAACAACTGTGAACTGGAGTATTCTCAAAAAATGAATTCACAACAGGGAACATTTCTTCGTCAGATCTGTAATAACGATACGCTGTAACTTTTCATTCCATACCTGTCGTCTCCAATACATAAAATGAAATCAATCTCGCTGATTTGATTCAATTTTTTTAATAGAAAATCGACAGCGGTCCCTTTACTAACATCACACAATTTGACTTCAACATAGCCTTTTCCAACAACAACAGACACAGGATAGGATACAAGTAAATCTCTGGAAATACAGATCAAGTCAATACAAATTTGATCCCACTCACTCTAAATGATTAGATAACTCTTTAGCCTGCCACTCTCCAAAATCTGCGTTAACATCCCTATATTGGAATACTAAAGCACTTCCCTAATTATAAAATTTTATTTATCAATGCTTCCCTGTTGTGAATATATTAAAGTACCTTATTCTCTATAAAAGATCCTTGTGTACGTTCTACATACTGGCTCATTAATTGGTTTGCTATCTCTTTCCATGAAAAATCTAAAGATGTTGATGAGGAAATCCACGAGTCTCCGCTTATACTAGGAACTTTATAAAAAAATCCGTGCTCAGCACAAAGACCGATTCCTTGTATATCTGATGAACTCTAGATGCACGCGCTATATAGCTTTACCGACAAACCATGTAGATAAAAGCGAGCGATCCCGTCCTGATAAAATTATGACGATATCACCTGCCTGACATAAATTTGTCAAACAATTTCTGATTTCTTCGCTTGGAGCTGCTCCTAGTGCTGTGAGAAATTCTGTTCCGGGTAATGCGGTGATCAATCGTTTATCTGGTGCCAAAGTCCCCTCATGATCCAAAAATATAACACGTCTTTTAGCATATCTATAGTTCTGCACCACTACTGATAAATCAAGCTTTTTAAAACTTGTATCTATCCCTAACATCCTATAAGACGTTCCAAACCCCCATGGGACATACATCACATCTGTACTTTTTCGACTCTCATATAATTCTCTAAGAACATTCAATAACCATTCACTAACATTTGAGTTTTGTAAGTATTCTTTGTCTCTTTGGAAGTCCTCAATATACACACTTGAGTCATTGCTCAAAGCTAATTCTATTGCTGATACAATGGTACCCGTCTGAGATATCCATCAATAGCAGAAAATTTCATAAATCAATTCAATTAGGAAGATAGTATATAACTATATGACACAATTAGAATTCTGCTGAGAGGATATACAGAAGTAGGTGTTACCTGAAATAAGTTGACGGTTTTAGGTGAAGACAAAACTTGGCTGCATCGTGAGAACTCAGAAATGATCGCTGGACTCGCTTTTGTTGCCTTACAGCATATATATCGGAATAGATTCTGAGAAACAGTTATGAGTTTCCAATTTTGCGAAAAAATTAAGTAGTTGAAAGCGTTTATTATATGTAGTTTTTGTCAGTCGAATTCCGTGGAAAGAATTGAATGTATCCGTACTTACAAGATCTAATCCATTGCTCACGGATGTTTCTAAGTAGCAGTCAGCACATGATAGATACACCAAATGTTCCGCTTCTGCAAGTTCTCTATACTCCAGAATGACCACCTCCCCTGAAGAAAAAAGTATTGTTTTCAAATAATAGAGGCTGTACGCTTGGACTTATGTAATGAGATAAGACTTAATCGTGTAAATAGTATTTTTTGCATATTTTATCATAATTTCTGATATGTATCAAGAATTATGAACTTGCTTTGTGAATAGAATTAATTGCTTTGACAACAACTTCGATCTCCTTGAATAAACTTTTATCATGCTCACTAACAAAAAAATAGGGTTCCAAAATCTGATTGATTGAATTTTTTAGAATTCGTACTACTTACTTGAACAAATAGCACATTAGAATCAAAACTCGACTTTTCCACCAACTGGTGAATGCTTTTCATTTTAGATAAAATTCCAGAGAGTCTTTGACATAAATCTATAGAAATGAAGACGAAAGCATCACCCCAGCTTTTTCTGCAAAGTTAAAATTACCCATCCATAGGCACAAAAATAATTTATGCAATATCCAGTGAAATAACCAACCTTAATGTATTTATCTGATTTTTGACACTTTCTGTTGTTAATCGATGTCTAATATGTTGGAATTGGATTGTTGCGTGGGAGATCTTAAGGTTGATTATTTTCCCATCATAATCCAACTCAAGATACCCACCAACACGAGATCGATGATCAATACCCAATAACCGCTTGATACAAACAATGAAATTCCTTGCGTGCTCAAAAAAATTAAAGCCTATCAGATCAGCGAACAACATTCCTCGGAGAATCTACCAAGTAATTAGAGCAGATAAACTTCAGAACAACTCAACAGAAAAAGTCATAAAAGTTATGCAACGATTAGGTCGTGGGAGAACCTAGAATTCATTTACCTCTTCTCTCATAGGTATGCATCTGAAAATTTCTGACGATGGGAACGGGGTGTGTAAATATAAACCAATATTAGCTCGTAGAAAGCGTCTGACAATATACTGCAAATAAAATGTATCGTTTTTATACAATCGCTCTAGACATGTACTTAAAATTATTCTACTTGAGGGAGAATAGATAGATGGACATCATGTATCCAGAAAGAGTCTGTGTCTTGTGCTTCAGATACAATAGCCTCTGCAAATAATTTGTTTACAAGTTGGTAAGTAATCCATCCTTCTGTTGCTATTTTCAAGACTTCTCTGAAATGGATTACTGAGGTGTTCCGACAAACCGCAAGCTTACTCAAATGCTAGAACGAAGATACAATGTAACAAAGGTAATAAAAAATTTGCCATAAACTGGACATATGAGTCCAGAACAGATTGCTTGAGGAAAACAGGACTGCATCCATATCCATCGAGTAAGGCTCTTATCTACATGGTCGAGACAAAGTTTGCTAGATTGATTGATCGTAAGATTCATATAGGGTATATTCCGAAAAATATTTACTTCGTGCTCTTCTTTGTTGCTCCGAGGTGTAATGCCAGGCCAACCAATGAATCGGATGCATGTGGGGAATTTATCTTTGACACTATAAAGTTCTGAGACCACTAACTCCTATCACAAAGGAAGCCGTTTCTATATCATTCGCGATAGTCAAAAATCTCAGATACACATCTATTCAGAAATTACATTATTAGGAACAACTTCAAATATGTTAGCCGAATTCCTTTGAACCTTCAAAGGCAAAGCAAAGGATATGATGAACAGACATATGTTTGCAGATTGAAAGTCACTTTCGTCTGTTTTTTGTAGTTCTTCTACCAAGTCTATAAATCTTTGTGTTAGCGTCAGATCATTGGATTTCCTGAGTGGTAGCTCGATTTTGTCTGAATCTACGGAAGTTTTTGGCTGAAAAAAAGAATAACTCAAGCTTGCTATGATACTTGATAATGTTTTACTATTAAAACTCAATATACAAGTTTGGATAAGTTTCTGAAAAGATAAATTATCTTTCAGCAAACTTGTCTAGAAGTTGCTCAGTATTGTCTGTACCTGCAAAGGTAAATGTCTCAAATCAAGACGATCTGTGGGTTCATTGCAATCTTTTATGCAGACTTCAAAGGCTGAATGAAAAAGCAAAAAGAACTCATTATTTTCAGAGTATATGTAACGTTAAACGTCATTAAACAAAAAAAGTCTTTAGCTGTAGAGCCTTCTGAATATGCTCTCATGAAGTCTACTTGTTTATTTGTAATTGAAACAGGCTGTAAGACCATATGAAATCAGTTGACCATAACATACAATCAGTGTAAAAGGAGTTGTTTTCTGAGGATGCCTGCCAATTTTTGACTTGACGATCTTGACCAATGACAACATATTTATATGAGATTGATTGATTCAGTGGCAAGTGGATAGGTGAGGAATTATACCAAAGATCTGATCCTACAGACTGGTTGAGCTGTAATCCATACTTTGGATCCCATTGACCTGCAATGTGGTGAAGAAGGGATAAAAAAAAAGTACCTAGTTCTTCAGTTGAACCCACAACTTTCACATGATCTCCTGGATTTGTATGGCAATTAACTTGAAATGTTGTAGCACAATACGCAAGACCATCAACTTTTTTTTTTTTTGTCATTCAGTAATGCATTGTTGTATATGATTCAATGAAGCCTATCTCATAAGTAAATCCTTGACATCATCCAAAGCATTTTATTGTTCATAGTAGAATTTTATTTCTCATCAGAAAATTATTGAATTTTAAATAATATGTATAAAATTAAGTTGCAGAGGTAAATCAGTTTATGGTATATTGAACTTGTCATCAAATCTAAGGATTGAGTGATATAAAGCCTGTAAGCTGATAATGATCAGTCTCTTGTTGCTTTTTTGTATACTTGAAAATACATATACAGTGAAGTAACATTATTCGGAAAAAAATAAAATTTAGTCCATGCTGATTCTACGAATCCTAAAATAAACTTCATACAGTAGCTTTACAAATCGATATTCAGCAGCTTTCTGGGTACAGCCAAGATATCTTTGTAGTTTCATTTTTAAATGCATGCAGCTTACTTTCAAATATGCTTTTGCAGACCTATTTATTGAGCCGTCGCTTCAAGCTAAAAATCGATGTCTAATCATCCGTTTTCCGATCAAGACTTTTTTGTGGAGATAAGTAGAGAAATCGAACGTCTAGTCCATCAACATTCGCATGGGACAATCGCTGGTCAATGGCAGAGCTTCGTTTTTGCATTTCTCCAATCGCTTTTCTCTATCATCGCGAGACTCATAAAATGTATCATTGAAAATAAAGTAATCAAGCTGAATCCAACCTACTACGTTATCTGTGGATCTAGTATAATACGCACAATTTTAATTGTCGTTATTTATTATCTGGATTTTCAAGTTATGATAATCGTCATGAACGATCCGGAATTAGGCCTTGTGGGCGCATTGACTGGAGCAGCATTAGGATATTTATTTTTGGGGCATTTTATGCATTATAAGTTCACTTTAGATTTTATAAAATCAAAAGTTATACAAACAGCAGTTGTAACTCCAGTAACTCAGGGTGATACGCATCCTTATGGTGACGCTACGTCCTCAATTCAAGTGACTCCTGTTACTGAAGAAGAACAGACATATATCTACAGACAGGGTCGAGATCACGCCAACAAGTGCTTGCGGGGGAGTATAAATATGTAACTATAGTGGCTCTTGTCAAATCTTCAACTAGAAAATTTCGAATTTTTTTAATTAGCTTTTTTACACTGAAAACGGAAATGCACAAAGTTTTTTCAAGTACTAATAAAATTTGAATGCTTCAACAGGTGCTGTGACATTATAAAAGCCAACTTTGTTATTGAATGCGTATGCTCTGTGTCCAAGATACATAAATTGTGTCAAATCTTTCATTGAATTCAATTCTGACATTTTGTAAGATACTTCATTTTTATCATTGAGACTCACTTAATTTAGTGTGCTGCCAGAAATACCGAAGACTCTCATACTCTTTTTCTTTCCTAGCAGTGACTTCAGCACTACTCATTCCGTGATCAATAGTCTCAAGATAATGTAATGTGGATTCTACTGGTGGTACGAGACTGAATACCCTGAAGACGTTATATACGAAATGCACCTCAGATATTGTTACCAGTCAAATAACGCGCGGGTTCTTAGCATATGAAATTTGCTTGTTATTACCATTATCTCTGTAAACTGCAATGAACTACATAGGATTCTTGAAAAATAAGCGTTGCCTAAAATGATATAAACATTGTGATATAGCACAAAAGATTTATCTGATATTAATTGAAAAGAACTTGAAGCGATAAATTAGTATATATATATATATATATATATAGATATATATATATATATATATATATATATATATTCCATTTGTAATGCTGCCATACCTAAGGTATCTTTGGACATTTCTTCAAGAATCAGCTTATTTTGAGGGATACCATAAGTATCAAATAAGTAGATAGCATCGCTTCGAGCTTATTTCATGAAAAAACAATTTTTTCAGGAAAGGGTGTTACCTTCTGTTATAGGTTGACCTGTACTGTTCAAAAGTACTGGTTTTAAGGGTGTATAAGCTCCTGAGCTCAGAAAATACTTTGTATTGTTATTAAGACTTGCGGCTGCATCAAGCCGAGCTAAGACTGGCAGATATGGTTCCCCTGAATCATCAATACCTCCTGATGGTATGATGATAACATCATATACTCTATCTGAAAACATCAGAAATTTCTACAGGAACGACTAGCTCTCATGCCCTGTGATTAACTGATCTGGTTACCTCTCGATAGTAAGTCTTGAACGGTCCTGTAAAATCTTGGTCTTTGGCTGATGGTTTGGTAAGTAGGTATGCAGTCGCTATAAGAGCCACAATCTTCCTCCTTGAACGTTGTATCATTTTCGTTGCACCAATTGATGGATAAGTCTTCTGAGCTTCTTTCATTCTTTTCTGTAAAACTATATGTCAAGGGATCTACTCTTGAGAGTTTAAGAAATCCTGTTTCATCTGGTCTAATTACATATTTCTGTTCCGATGAGTTTCCCCGCATATCTAGCATTTAGAAGCTGCTACAAAAATTTTCAAAAGAAGTATCAAATTGTCGACCCATTCTTCTCATACGTGAGAAGAATAAAATAACATAAAAAAATATTTTATCATTGGGTTTTCCATGGAATAAGCAACTCAAAAAATTGATGGGAAAACACCTATACAAAACATCATAACATCTTCTATCGTCAAACCACTAATCTAGCATATATAGAGCTTTGAATAATACAGACAATGTTGATAATCATTATGAAATGTTCAAGCAATATGACAGGTTTAAAATTATGATTGTTTGCTATTCAAATCTTCAGAAAATTTGTTAAGGCCGTCAAGTCATACCCTCTTGCTTACAACTGGATGAATGCGACACTATTCATACTCTTGATCTTTTAGATTTTTAATATTGGTCACTTAATTATTGTTGGAGTTATTATATTTACACAAATGAGTATTATGAATTAAGTATTTAAAAAAGTCAGTAAGTTTTCATTGAAAGGCCTCTCCAAACATTTAGACGAACTGTGATATTATAGATCTGATCTACATGCTATGATAAGCTAGGAAAGAAAGTTCAAAACGTGCTGATAAATGGCTGTTAAGCAAAAAGTAAAATTTCATAATTCAGTTAGATATGCATTAATTTCGCTTAAACAGATACATGCAGACATTGCAATAAAGAGTTCATTGACTGCACAATATTTATGACAGTAAATAATGATTCGCTTAAAACTAATGAGCATTGAGTCGTCATTAGAACATTCACAATTTGGAGTCATTGATTGCTCATCTGTTGACAAGTATATGAGTTGATCGGCTGAATGAAATTTTTCAATGTGAAACTTCCCATTCTGGAAGAAAAACAATTGCTTTATCAAGCTTATAATATCGATGATAACATCATCCTGTAGTGCGAATTGAAAACAATCCAATTTTTCATACTTTATGTTCGCACAGAAGTTGTGATATAAATATAACTTGCTCAACAATGGACAACCGCTTGATACAGGTGTCATGGCGTCCACATAAGTAATAAATTGAGGGCTCAATATTGCGATTAAAAAAGAGTAGATACAGTGGTAGGTGTTTATATGGAAGAGACTTATCTTGTTGAAGGGCTCATCAGACTGCTTGAATCTGATTCTAGAGTCTCTAGATATATGAGCTAAATAACACAAATTACTATCCAGCATGCTGATGTATTTAATTTTTTTCAAATATGGTGCTACAAAGTATTTAATAATCTCTATGACTGCTCTGATCAGGGATGTTAAATTAATATAGTGGGGCTCTGTATTATAATGTATACTTACATTATAACTTTTATTGATATCAGTTGGATCATGCGAGAATTTAAAAGCTTTATAGAAATCATCTATATACTTATCATTACTCAACTCTTGCATGACTGCATTTAAATCAAACGATCCATCGGAAGGGAAAAACATATCAAACAGCTGATCTAATTTTGAATTGGTCTGGATGTACTTCGTATAAACGTTTTCTCCGATGTTTGCACTTTCATGGTCATCATCCTCATTGACCCAGTCTTTCATTGAGTGAACTTTGGTTGTGTTTCTGGCATATAATTTTTTCAAGTCATGTTTACCGAGTTTTGTATAATTTTTCAATTCCATACTTGTCTTGGATACAGATGGCTTTCGAAAAACTTTCAGAATATCTGATTTGCTGATTTTTTGATTATTAGATTTTTCATTCAGTTCACGATTACAATTGATTATGTGCGTATGCACGATTAGAATGATATCATTAATGTGATAAAATATTTTTTTCTGATTTGAACCATCACCAACATACAATGAAAGATACTGCCAACATAAGGGCATAAGTAACAAACACTGAATTTCTCTCAGTTCTGTTATTATTTCATCACACGGTGCATTGAAAAACATTTGGTTAAATAATAATTTTATCTCATCTGCATCCTTCAGATGAATCACAGATTCAAAGATACATTTATTGAAATCTGCATTGTTCAAAAGATTATATATACACTCTTGACACAATGAATATTTTTTTTTTTTGAAAGCTTCTAACAAAAGATCCAAGCTGTCAATATTTGAACTCAGCTTATGTTTGAAAAATAAAAACCATTTTACAAAATGATGTGACATATCAAGTAACAATCATCTCATGAAACTCAAAGAATTTGTTCTATAGTACAAAATGAATTGTAGAGTTAGATAGCACAACATCTCAGCAAAAGATTTGAAAAAAAATATTTTATTTTTTTTATCCATTGCTTTCACATTAAACAAGCCTATGAAGCTTACGATTATCAAAGCATTCTTAATTCGACCTTATGCATATAACTCTTTATATGATATGCTAGGTCGTATTGTCTGTCAAAAATTTTGTAAAAGCTACAGTGTACATATGCCACTGAGCAATTTTTCACATCAGAGCTTCTTGTATCATTACGACACGTCAGATTGTCTTTGGAATGCAACTGCCCATCTATTTTGTATAAATAGCGAGCAAAAAACAAACACATGCACTTATTTCTATTTATAAAATAATTATTCAACATCAGAGCAACCGAATACGTAGAAAACATGGGTAATTCAGGATCTGTAGGAATCTCAAATAAAAAAGTACATCAATTCGTTACACAAGCACACTCGGACTGGAATTTGCAAATAGGAGTAAGTGCTTTTGCCGTTGTGCCATTAAATTATTAGGCTTTATACGATAAGATTCCAACAATTACGAAAACTGTCATTCTACCTCCAGGAGTTGGATTGGATGACCCTCGCCTAAAGGATGGGGTTGTAGTTGCAGAGAAAAAATACACGTTAGAAGCAGGAGAGCTACCGAAATGGCCAGCTGACGAGCCCTTTGAGTGCGATGTCGATGCTAAATTGTTGCCACCGTGCTATGGGGAAGAAAATAAGAATACTCACTTCGCGGTAACCACAGAGGACGCAAGATTATGTTGAATATTCAGGTATATCCTGACAAGTTCTTCCCTGAATTATATTGTGGATACTGCGATTTGCATAAAGCTGGTCATGAGTAAGAGATATTAAAGATTCCATAATGCTGCTCAGGAAAACCGAAGTCTCTACAATAATTGTTGACAAAAACGAAGATGTAAAACGTCAAGTTACTTTGAACGGAAGAGAAATCGGGAATGTTGAGACATTAACGAGCTCAAATTATGAAAATTGATCACTCAATATGAATGTTTGAAAAAATTGTTAACGGATTTTCTTTCTATAGATTTTACGAATAATTACTAAGAAAAAACCAACTAATTATTTTTATAATCTGATGACGGGGGTGGCTGCAGCTTCGGAATACTTTCAAGATCTACTCCCTCAAATTTGTAATTTGGCTCAGGGGAAAAACTTAGTAAGGGGGGGGCATCATCGTCGTCATCGTCGAAATCCTGCTGAATATTTATAAGCTGTACAGATTCAAGATGAGAACACGAAACAAATATGAATGAATAATATATTAGATTGAGTATTCAACATCTTATATACTGCGTCATTACCGAATGCATGCGTGATTGTAATTCTTTTTCTAGCCCTACAAACTTGACAATGTCCTCTTGTGAATCATCTTCAATGTTGTTCTCATTATTGTATAATATAACGGGATTACTCATCATATTATTCCTATGATTGTGAGGCATTGGAGACGACATATCATTTGGACCTGTTGATTTGTTGATTGTGCGATACGGGAACTTGTTCCACTTCTGTGGGCTTAAATTAAAATAGTATAAGAAGTTCTGAAAATATTTTTCAGCATGTGTGAATGTTATAAAAAATCCTATCGCGGATACCAGTATGAATGCTAGCAGCACAGTGTGTGCTCTACTACTCAAAGGTGCGTCGGCTGGACACAATACAGGGACTCTTGATGGTTTATATCCATTTGTGCACTTGTTGCCTGGTATCTTTCTGTAAGCATCTGTATAAAAAACAGCTGACGACTTGCAATTTTTGTTGTACAGATAAGATGATGCTTGCGGAATACATTGCATCGTATTAACGATACGCGTGAACCCGTATTCACATTGATAATCATGCTCCGTACATTTACATGGTTCGAAGAGAACTGGTCTTTTGAATCTAACACCATTGAAACATTCAGATGTAGGTTTTCTTCGTGTATATGTAATTTCTTGACCATGTATACATCTACGTCCTGTGCGGCCATCTGTTGGTATCCAGGTTTCGTAATCTGATGAGACTGAGTCAGGAGCCCATTGCCCTTTACATAGTGGTTGCTGTAAAGGCTTGAAATCCAGATGATACAGAATGCCGGCAGACCCACGTGTACCATATAGTATGAATTGATCAGAAGCTGAACTCGGCTCCGTGATTATATTATCGACTGATACTTTTTCTTGGCCTAAATTGAAGTCATACCATGTTTGCCCTTCATTCCAGCTGAAGACAACTTGATTTGTAGTCTTTGTATCATCTGCCATAACAATCAAGCCCCCATGGTCACCAAATTCATAGATGAAGGCACCTTTATGTGCTTCAATCCAATTTAAACCACCATCGCGTGATACATAAGTATTTACGACGTCTTCGCTAAATTCTAAACTGTAACCTACATTGCCTGTTGCAATGATCAGCCCAGTAGCATTTTCCACAGAATAGAATGGTGCATAGCGATAATAGTTTGTGATTCCATGCAAATGTAAAGAACAGTGTTCATCAACTGTCTTATCGTCAGCTTTTACACAATCTATTTTTTTTCCATAGCTATCCACCAGAGGTCTATTGATATATGACCATGAACTACCCTGAATATGGGCATTACACGGTGAAATAATGAGTGAAAATCGATATAGAGAGTGACGCTATTAACATACAATGAGTACCTTATCAAATGAGATCACAGTCTTGATAATCGTTTCTGGCCTTGCTTTTAGATGTGGTTTCTTCCTCGACTTTTCGATATTGACATCTGCTATTTCGTCCTCATCTGTCTCTTCTACTAGATCCTGCAAATGATAAAAAGATTGTGTCCCTTTTTTCTTTGCAATGTACCTCATCAGAATCTGCAAATTCTTCATTCGATTCTGCCAGGTTTCTTTTATTATCTGTGCCAGAAGGTGCCCTAATAGTAAGGCATACAAATTAATCATATCTATTTTAGTGATAAATAATAGATATCTCTATAGGCTATGCAAATAAAATGTGTCGAACGAAAAATGAGGCAAATATCGATCAATACTTGGGTATATACTGATAATTCGCTATATAAACTCCTGGTAGACCAGAAACCGAGTCAAATTCGCATGCACCGTTCTCTGCTCTGATATTTCTGGGCAAAGAGAGTGAAAAACGAGTGCCTGAGTCATCCGATAAATAGACATGGCCAACAGAATATTCCTTGAAGAGAGAAAAAAACCAAATTGCATGCGTTGATCGATTTGTGAATACAATTCAACAAATAATATGTGATGTGACATACTCAATTTAACTTACGCTATCAGCAATATGACCATGATTTACGTGCAACAAAACAGAATCATGAGAGGCATCTAATATGGTATATGAATGTTCCTTCAAATGATCTGGCAATTCTGCTAGCCTAAATGTTTTGCCAAAATCAGTGCTAACTAAAAGATTTATTTGCTGCGTCGCTTCATTTGCCAACTGCAGAAACAAAGACATGCCTAACGTCGATTATTTTATTACCTTAGCAACAAAAATGAACGATTCTGATATCACAAAACGATTACCACCTGATATTAGTTTTTTGAATTTAAAATTTTTTGGAGTTAAATATCCAAATGCTATTGATGGGTTCCATCCTGAATATCTCACTTGCGACCCAAGACTTTGCATGTGTTTAGTTAGAAATAAAAAATGATCGCTGTCTTCAGGTGGCCATGCAAATTGAACGACAAACGTCGCTATTCGAGCAAAATGTAATCCCTTATCTTTCGTCATATACAAATCATGTCTACAACCTTGTTTGTCGTCCAGATCTTCACAGCCTAAAGTCCATATGGATAACAACAGCACTTTGGAAATTTTGGGGTGAAACAGTACGGTGTGGACATGTCCTTGTGGTAGATTGATGAGCTGGAATGTTTTCCCGGCATCGTAGCTTAAATAATGATCAAACCTTGTTCCTTGAATAAAAATAACATCAGGATCACGATCCTTTTTCACAATACTTTTTCCTCGGAACCCTGTTTGGACGTACATTGATATTAAAATCAGAATGCACATATATGACTATATACGTATGTCATTATTTATACATATATTCTGATGTCTAAATGAAAGAATTTCTGAGCTTGCTACAAATTCGTGGCATCGTATACTTATAAAGTGTATATATGACCTGTATTGAATTTCGCAGTAATCTCGTCCCATGTTCTACCAAAGTCTGTGCTTCGGTAGAATCTGGACTGCAAAGTCTGACATATGACTACGTTGTTATTAGTTCCATAATAATCTATGAACTCAATAGGTGAATCAAACAGAACCTCCTTGACAGATACTATAAAAAAAAATAAAGATCTTCACGCTAGGTTCTGTATGTATAGATGATCACTAAACATCTGGAAAGAAAAATGTGCAAGCGACACCATATACTTTATAGAAACAATAGAATGTGAGTCAGGAAAACTTTCTATCGTGAGGTTTGAATACATAGTCTAACGACTAATTGCCACATTAATAAATATACTTGTGTGAATTTTGATTTTCAAGTATGTGACTATAAACTCCCTTGATAAATCATTATACAATTAGTATATGTTACAATTATCTTACAAGAAGTCGTTCAAATCAAATTAATAATATGATCAAACATTCAATAGATCGCAGTACGCGTTTGCAATTTAGCTGTATATTATCAGATACATAATGAATATTATAATCCATGCATATTTCAAATTTACATAATTGAGAAGTACTTAACATGTAATACAACAAAATAATATGAGTCATCAGAACATGTAAATTCATGCATATTCGTCTTAAATCCAAACCAATAATATTTCAATAGATATAGGCCTTCCGGAGTACAAATATTGACAATACTCAACAGTTATGATGTAATAATGTAGTTTAAGCAAGATTAAATAATTTATCAAATATATAAACATGAAAAGTCTAACCTTTCTTATTTTGAATATCGGCTTTCGCTAAACAAAGGAACAAGTGGATGTATAGCCATATCGTGAAGAAGTTGAAAAAAGACATTGTGAATGTCTAAATCATGAGAATGATTTTTGACTATTGATGTGGATATGTCGAGGAAAATATACGTACAAATATATATATTTTTTTTTTATATATAATTATATATTATTTTCAGATACTTTCGAAAGACTTTGATTAGATCTTTCAAAAGATTGTAAATATATATATAGCATGATGCTTAGTCGACCTAACATATGGTACAAATTCATATGCTCCAGAAAATTTTGCATGCCATTTGATCTTATGCGCCGCTCCGTTGTTTCTCCAGTCAGAGGTTATTCCATATATACTTTGCTTTTTGGCAATAGTATTACTATGAATGCGATACTCTGTAGCGCATTTAGTAGATGAAAATTTATGAATATTCTAGTTAAAGATCAAACGCTCAGCCGTTCGTTTTGATTTGAAAAGCTTTAATGAAAACGGAACATAATCTTAACAAATATGGCTGTAATTTTTTCATGTCTAGTCTAAAAGGGTCTTGGTTTGAAGGACTATCATTAAAAACAATGGACCCAAGAAAGTCCTGATTAAATAAAATTGTTCTTGCTTTTTTAGAGTATGGGATAAAGTACCTGTAATTGCTCAAAGAAAAATACGGCTTCTTTTAGCGAATCGTAAATTGCGGTGTCTGACCAATTTATACTGTAGCGTCTGCATTACATAAGTTGAGTGATTTTTTCAAGTGATCTTACCTGTCATTGAGTGATAATAGCAAAGCACATATATGATTAGAGCATAATTTTGTGCTCTTCTTATCTTCGACAGCCAGATCTGATAGATACTAAATGAAGAAAACAAAATGAACATTTTAATCTTCGCCGCACCTGAGGAATTGAAGCATGGTCTACAGGGATTACAGGATACTTAGATAGTATCAGCTCTGTTGCAGACTTAAATATGTTGTCCGGTATTCCGGATATGGCAATCAATGGGGTTCTTGCTTTAGACTCAACATTCTAAGGCAAAAAAAAATATGACATTCAAAAATCTAAATCTATTTTTAACTCTTTCTAGTATAGTATTAATAATAGGAAGATTTCTCAATTTGTCAATGTGATCCTCATCTGCGCAGAAAAGTGTCTTGGTACAAGGTAGCATTCGTAAAGCTGTCAGGTCAAATATACCAAAACAACTGCGCACGAAATTGATAGCATATCGCATCATCTGTAATATGATGTCATATATAGCAAAATATTTTACGTCTGAATCAAGTCTTTCTAATGCTTGTCTGCAACATTCAGGTGGTGAAGGTAAGAAGGGCTCATAATCTTCTACATATTGCGATCTTAAGTAATTCTGGATGACATGACATGATATTTCTAATTCTTGTGTTACGTTGTAGCTCATTTGGATGTTGTTTAAGAAGTAAGCTAAAATTATTATCAAAGTTTCGTCAAGTAGGTTCTGATTTAAACATGTGACAAACTTGTAACTAAAACTTACAGGTTTGAGAGCGACTCCTGTATCCAAGGGCAATTTGCTTTTATTAAGGGGAGGTAATTCATTTACCCATTTTATAAAATTTTCTGATGTGAAAAGATGTACAAGACCAAATTGGGTTGGATCGTATTGGTACATCCAGACTGCAAATTTTGATAATTTGGTTGTAAGTGCCTTGTCATCCAACAATGCCATACTACGTAGTGCATAAGTAGAAACGCGGTAATTGTTCGCTATCATCGCTTGTAACTGTGTTACATTATATTCTACTAGATGCTCAGGCATTCCACATAGTGGTCTGGCATAAACTCGATATAAACTGGCTTGTAGGATGACATTGTTATTGAGCGATATTTTTTCAAAATGTTTTATTGCATCTGCACTTGGTTTACTGGCGAATCTCCTGAAGTTGCTATACGCTGCTCTACTTGTTTCCTTGCAATAATTTATCATATATTGACTCCGCAAAACCAGTGAGGGTGTAACTGAAAATGAGCCTTGGATACTTGGGATTGGTGTAAATACGAGACGGCGTATTTTGGGGATTGGTACATTCCAGAAAATGGTGTGACCTATCATATCGTAACCTCTTCGACCTGCACGTCCTGAAGACTGTACTTCTATTAAATAATCTGTAAAGATGCTTACTTGACGAAATAGCAACGGCGTCAGGCCCAAATTATCACCAAGAAATACTGTCGATCTGCATGGAACATTCATTCCCAAAGATAAACTACTAGTTGTGATGACCACCGCTAAAAATCTCAATCTCAAGAGTAAAAATACAATTCTTCTATATCGTTGCGGTAGATCGTCATTATAAAGACCTAGTTTCAGCGGTGCATGAATTTTTAGCTATCTACATACCTATTCCCCGTTGCAATCCAATGATCAAAAATTTCAAATTGCGGTGCAACTTTGATAGCTTTACAATAGTGTTAATAGCATCATTCACAATATCGTAATTTGCGCTATATACAAGCCTGAAAAAGTATGTATTTCCTACTAAAAAATCACCTGTCACCGAAATAAAATTCTGGGTCGTATTCTTCTGCAATATCTAGAGGCGGAGCAGGTTCATCTGTATTTAAAGTTGCCATCATCTCCTCTGATATTCCCTGCTCTTCTCTTTGCTCTTTAGGTAAAGTTTTCATTTTTTCAAGCATTTTCCGTGTAGCTAGTTGGGCCTTAAAAAATTGAATCATACATAGAGAAGCAAATATTTTCATGTGCGTAATTTGCTATCTTTAACATTACGCGAACAACTGAATCATTGTGCTTCGTGTTCAAAGCTTGTATACTGCTATGTAATCATATAAGATACGCTCTAACTGTATTACATCTTTATTATTTCATATGGATTACAAGAAATGTCAAATATAATTACTTTATAGGCCATCATGCGTTTTTTGTTGATTGCTCTGGTCATTTGTAACGCCTCAGCTGTACCATAATACTTTTTTCTCTGTCCATCGACAAGTCCTTTTATCAAAGTCATACCTAGATTGTAGGCATACGAGCTATCTAATATAAATAACAAAGCGGGGCTAAATTTTGTTTTAACGATATGACGAGTAAAAGATATAATTTCAGTTGCGTCGACCTCAGGCATTATTGGCTTGGACTGTATGATAGTCTGTATTTGTGCAGCTGAATTTGTATCAACGGACGTGTTGATGTTGTTTTCAGTATATTCAGTCCAAATGTATGAGTCCTTTGCTACGAGATCGTTATCTACCTTGGTCGTGGAATCGATAAGTAACTTTTTTATCTTGTCATACAATTCTTTCGTTATGAGACCAATTAACAGCATATACAATGCGGAAGAATAAATGAGATTCATATAGAACCTGATGTTAAGTAGAGACATTCAATCTGGAGTTTACCTATAGTATCGCTTGGTAACTATAGAGCAACCACCGAAATAGACGTTTGGTACATATGACTCAATGAATAGGCTGAGCTCTTGTCGTTGGTTCAAAGGTAATGTATCTGACTTGCCGAGGTATTCACTGCTCAATACCGATTTGACAGCATAGTAAAGCTACAGATAATGGATGATGCCATATAAAATTTTACCTCTATCAAATTTTCAGGAGGTGAGTATACTTCAAGGCTTGTACTCGTTTTAATGTCGTCATAGTTCGCTAAGATGAGAGGATTGATCTTGTACAATGATGGTTGAGGCAACGCAGTATTTATATATCTTCCAGTATAGATATTATAGTCTAAATCAGCATATCTCTCCTTAAACTGGATATTTATCACTTGAGCTAGCTGTTTTGAATTACTCATATGCGCTGATATCAACCATCTATAAAAACTTTCAGGATTGGAAACCGTGGCTGATAAAGCTAATATTGGACAAGGAATCATCTGTATAAATCGTTCTAGTGCAGACCCTTTTGTAGTGAATTCACCGATAGTATGAATCTCATCAATTATAGCATATTTGAATCTCGCAACCCAATGTCTATGAGCAGGGGACATCACAATCTGCTCTGCGATCCGTGGTATCGTCACAAGAATCTGTTATTTAAATTTAGACCTCACAATAACACATTTACAATTCTGACCCAGAACAAAGCAAAAAGCAGGTCCCACCGCAAATGTAAATGTATGCAATGCATTCAAAATATGAAATTGAGCCATAATTGTGAACAGTTGATTCATTCATGCATTTTGAATCATTACCTGGGACTCCATAACCTTTCCCTGGTGATGATCAAGCATCACGACTGAAGTTAAAGAAAAGGAAGATTTCTTCTCATATTCTTTTGATCGGAACTGAGCTTGAACTTCATAATAGGTTTGAAGGGCTAACGCCTTAGTCGGACAAACATAAATGATAACAGACGAATCATCGAGCGACAACGTTTTTTGCATAGCATAGCATGAG
This sequence comes from Galerucella nymphaeae, assembly GCA_963978555.1. Lineage (NCBI taxonomy): Eukaryota > Metazoa > Arthropoda > Insecta > Coleoptera > Chrysomelidae > Galerucella > Galerucella nymphaeae. Next base: position 58,637 of record CAXBTC010000009.1, on the reverse strand, counting down.
AGAAATGTTTTACCACTACCGGTGGGAGCACAGACCAAAGCACTTTTATAATCATCAATAACATCTAGAATCTGTTTTTGCCAATAATCTGGGAAAAATTCTACTCGCTTATCAAAGCACCGTCTACTTGACCGTTCCATCATCACACCCATGAATCTCAGCTGAGCTGTATATTCTTGATCTTTTGGAACTCGAAAGGGAATATTAGGAATAGCAGAATGATCAATTTTGCATTTATCCGCTTCATCAGCTGTTATTTGCACAAGGCCCATAGGTTCACTACTTGAAGCTACATGTTTTTTGGTTTTATTGGCTTTTTTGTCCGTTTCCGTTTGATAATCTACTGGCTGAACACAAGATCTGACTCGAGCTTCCTTCCATTCAGCAAATATAAGATCTGCACTATTGACGAATCCCAAAATCGCAAGGCAATACTGTATGATGACGATGTCATGCGGGGCGATGTAGTCAATATATAAATTGAATACGGCATGACACAATTGGAATGTGAAACAGCATAACTCATGGACCTCTGATTTATATCGCTTATTCTGTAATGGCTCGTAGGCAAATAAATCCATTGAGTAGGTGTCTTGAAAACAAGACATTAGCATCTTGATTATAGCAATCAGGGCTGCCGCCTGTCGATGAGGGGTATGCAAATATTTTTTAAGTTCAGTGAAATTGATTAATTCGTCAGTATGTCTCACAGGCCCTATAATCAAATCCAATATCTTTTTCATAAGACTTTTTGGTGAATTCGTATTTCTGGATGGGAGGTTCTGTAAATGTAGAATAAAGGGTTCATATCGACTTTTATCGGTTTCTGCAAGTTTATCTGATTTTTCTTGGATGTTTTTTTGAATGATTTCTTTGCCTTTATTCGAAATACTCTGGGCGGCTACAATTTGTTTTTTGGCAACTTTCTTTGGGACTAACAGAAAACTAGTGAAGAGATATAGTTATATCTAACCTGCTTTAGTTTCTTTAAAATCTCTCAAATCTATGTATCGCTCCTGGGACAACTCGTTCAGTGCGTTAGTCCATATATGATTTTCAGTAACCTTAACAGTGCCAAAAATATTGGCTACTTGCGAAGCCAAGGCGAATTTTTTGACTCGTGTTGCTCCTTTCTGATGTCTGGAAGATACAGCATTAAACACTTACAAAAAATAACTTACACATTAAGCTGCTTCTTATATAGTGCCTTGGCGTCCAGATTTGGCTCTATGAACTGGTTATAGAGTAATGATATATACAATGTGGAAAAAATTACCTTAGAATAATCATTTGCGGCTTTCTGAAGAATTTGAGATGATAATGGATCAGCATCTGGAGAAAGATTCGGCCAGTCATGAATCACAAAATCTTTTTCGGACTTTAAGATTTCCCAGCAGTCTGTAGATGCATTTGGAAGATATTCATATAATGCATCTTTTATAACCTATAAGAGAACTAGAGTATGTAGTTACTCATTTACTTCAGCTTCGACAAAAGCAACACAGTCCTGGCTGCTTTCTAGTGTTAATTTATCAGCTCTTTTCATTTTTGCATCAAAATCAAACAGGTCAAATATGTTTCCTTGTTTATTTTCAGGTAATAATTGCTTTAATTCTTCTGATTCAGTGTTACCAAATAATCTGTCATAATTTTGCCACAAGGCATCTGATTTCCATGTTTGTGATCTACAATATATATTTTGGTGTCGGAATAAAAGCCTTACTTTGAAGCTTCTTCAAAATTTAGTGATTCCAAAACAAACAGTGTATTGACAAGTCTGGAGTCATATAAGTCAGCAATTTCTTGACATAATGAACTTCTATCTGTAAAACTATCTGTTATCGATTTGAGGACACTGTCAGATACTAGGAATGTCAGTATACTTGCACAGTTTGCAAGAAAATCAGCTGACCAGATTCTTACATAGGCATATAGTGGCCAAGCCTGAGACCAATTGTATGACTGAAAACTTCGTGCCTTTATAGATAGCTTTTTAGAAATTCGGGATGCTCTTAAGCAACATCTTAAGTAAATATCAAAAGTGGGGGTTTCGTATAGATCTAAAGCATAAAACTGCGTAGAAATGAGTAAATCTCTGAATCCTAATTTTGTTGTGAGTTTTAGTTGGGAGAGAAGATTTTTGATTTTATCATACAATTTTGGATTCGCTGTAAGATATATCTTTTTCATCTCAGCACAACAGTTTCTAATTTTTATATCCAGTTCTTCAGCAAATGGTAGATCAAGTGTAGGCACGGACTGCAATTGTAAGGTGAATGCGAAGACTGTGGGTCCTTTGAATTCCAAATTTTTGAGAAGGGCTATTGTGACACCTTCTTTCAAAAGATGTATTGAGAGTAACATAGATAGATCAGATATAGTACTTCTGATATATTGCTTCTTGATTGAGTCTAATGAGGGCGTCTCAATTTGTAGTAATACATTTTTTAGAGTGAATCCTTCATCAGGCTTGGTCTCAAATTGCTGATCTACTTCATCTACATCTTTGGCAAACAAGTCATAACAATCATCCAGCAGCACGAAAGAAGGTTGTGATTTGGATATATAAGTCGTAAACTTGTCACTAAGGTGATGCTCAAAAACTTGGTATCGTATTTTTTTAGAAATCTCACACATCAATAAAAATATTTGGCGAGCGGCTACCAATGCAGGAGATATAGATTCCATCATGAGCAGGTATTCGTCAAAAAATAACACTTGATAATTTGCTTGGCGTAAATTCAACATTTTTAGGAAATTCTCTATCATAGCTATCAGCCTTAGTGTCTGTGGCTGCTCCAGAAAGTCTATCCCAAATATTGGGTCCATGACCATTCTGACAATCAATGACTCAGCATGGACGAGGAAGGATTCTCCACTAGTCTCCATACTGGACAGCAAATCTACTTTTTGTGGATTTACAAAGGCAAACCATTTTCTCAACCGACTAGAATCACTTTCATCTGAATATAATTGAAGTATTACCAGTAACTAGCATAAGCTGTGCAGATAGCCCACATTGATACTTGAGCTCCTATACATAGAGCTTACAACTCACCTGTATCATTTTTGTACTCAAAGTATGAATAATTATTTGTTGAGGTATTCCCATCAAGCTTTCCGCCGTCTAACAGTGCATCTGGCTCAAAGCTATCTGTAAATTTGTCAGTATTCTTTATAGAAAACTCCTCATCGAATGAGATTGTATCGTCAAATAAAGCAGCAGCCATTTTTTGTTACCACTTAAGTTATCTACACAAGCCTGTGCCTAGAAAAACAGATAATAGCCTTTCTCAGCAGCCTTCACTGTACAGATAATTGCAATGAGATTCTTTTTTATCTGCCTTTCTCAATTTATGAGAGAGACAACATCTCCAAAACATGATTAAATTTATATATCATCAACTAACATATAACATAGAAATAATACAATTTTTATTATCTATTTAATTTGAATCAGATAGGGATAACTGGTAAAAAATTTCTGAATATTTCACCACTTATGGCAAATGCCAATTTAGCGTCTGTAGCCAAGCGTTTCAGTGTTATCATCATAGCATATTAATAGTTTTCATTTCATTGGTTGTCACCATAACAAAAACATCATAAAGATGCAAGCCTCGCAAATCTCTTAGATTCAAAGCTATGCTACAGTGATTTGGAATATGAAATGATCATTGTAAATTACATAATCTTATCAAATTGAAGATCTCAATATTGCTTAGAAAATGTAATTTACAATTTATAGATAGTCTAGGGTGCCGCCAATTTCAAAAGCTTATATATGAAATTTTTGTATTTAGCGACAGAGATGTGTTTCAAGTTATTCTCTGAGCACCCAAAAAAAAATTTACTAAGATATTTTATATTGAATGAATTGATCATTCTTTTGTGACTAAAAAGTATGAATCTGGGTCATCAAGAACAGAAATCTATTACACAGATTTTTATATTAGTTGCTATTAATAAACAACTCAAAAAAAACTGATATATTGATTTATAACTAATGAAAGATGGAAAGTTATGCATTCCTATCCCAATGTGTTGTATAACATACGCTATTGAAAAATTCAACGGGATGCCGTCAAGCTGTTTTGACTGCATAATACTTTATATAACCTAGTATATGCTCTATGTGACTTGTGTATTCATGATGGTCTTTTATCAGACCAATCGTATCATAATTCTCAATACCCTCTACCTTCACTTTGGATAAACCTGCAACGGTCACACCCCATTCCATATATCTATATAATAATCCCAATAACCAGTCAGATGAGCAATACACATTCACAAAACGACTGGAAACGACTTCTCGAGCTTTAATCCAATTGTTTTTATGACAAGATTCTGGTGTACCCATCAGAACAACATTGTATACCAAATGATATGCTTGTCTATTATGTAATTCTAGCAGACAATTGAAAATTACACTAGCACCCATTGAGTAGCCAATCAGCGATACAGGCCGAATGCCAAATACTTGTTTATCACATATAGCGTTTGCTAGCAGTTTGCCTGCTTGTATTGCTCTAGTTTTACATGTCATCCATGCATTATCTAAGGTAGCCGCATAATGAATTATAGCAACAGGCCACATCAATGCTGTAGAGAGGGCACCAGCTATAGTAGATTGTAACCATAGTTGCGCAGCGCTGACTGCAAATTTCTGTGAGATCATGGTGATCATTAGTCTACCAAGCTCTAATAAAATATTGGGATCCCATTCTAATATATAAACATCTGCCAATGCGGCATCAAGACATTTCCATGGCCTGTACGTATCGCTCTTATTTCTCAGCCATCCACTTATACAAACAACGATCTTCAATGAAGAATCTGTATGTCGAGGTCTTAAAGCTGTAAAGTGATATTTTTTCCGCTTTACTTTAGTTACTTCCTCAACCTCAGATTTTACTAAAGTTGTCTCAGCAGACAGATCCTCATCATCCGTATGAATACTTGACTGATGATCAAGCAGCATAGACTCGACTGACGAGGATGAGGAGGTCGAGCTGATGGCCTCAGAATTCTTCAAGATATATTTAAGATTTTCAAATTTGAACACTCTTATTTTTCCAATACGTCTTGAATATTTCCATCCTGATAGACCAGCACTTCCCGCGCCAAAAATGGAAGCAATCGTTGCGGATCCTCCAATTGTAGACAGGAATGTTACTGTGTCATAAAGCAGATGTTTTATTTGCTTAATTATGCTTAATCATGGATACTGGACGAAATATTCTATTGTTAGTCATTTTTTTATGAGTCACAAAAAAAATGCAGACAAGGCTTCATCAGATCTTTATGTAGCTTTTAGGCTTAAAAAAAACCTAAGTCCTGTTTACAAAAGTTTTACATCACTTTTTTCAGCATGTATTCATTCATGTCTTCTATAGAGCTCAAATGAATATGAATTGATTACCAACACTAGATGAGCCGGCTAATCCTAGCGCTCCTACACCGGTAGCAATTGCTGGCGCTGCAAGACCTGCTGTTAAAGCTGTTAAAGCTCCTAAGCCAAGAGCTACTCCTGCTACTTTGATTCGACGCTGGACCTTAGCTTTACTACTATCGGTTTGACGCTGTTTCATGAGCCCAGCGAGATCGCATACTACGACCAGAAAAAGTGCTTTTAGTAAACATGCTTCAATGAATATAATTATAACCACTTTACAAGGCAAGAATACGAATAAGCTCCAACTAGATTGTGAAGGTAGATATGAGCACTATTCCGGCAAAGGAAGCGTCATAAATTGACTAATACATAACATGAAGCTGTTCATCTACTTGTTATACAAAATTGTTATTACTTACGCAGTAATGACTCAACTGATTTCTGCAATCCGATATCAGGAAAATCAAGTGCTTCAGCAACCCTATAAGCCATATATCTCTAGAATCGTTCTCACATGTCTAGTAAACTTTGGAGACGTGCATCATAGTTCAGAAGTTGGATCATGATCGCAACGAAGTCCCTCAAAAGAATTATTGAAGCTTTTGCTTGATCATCTGGGAATGACTGACATGATTCAAATGTCGTCGTGAAGTCATCAGCTCCTAAATCATTAGCACTTGTATAAGCGGTTATATCAAACTCTGTTATTGGGTTTTCCAGATTTGGAGGAGACTCTGAAAATTCTTGCTGTAGATAAGTGTCACATTGTAGTAAATATAGTGCTTTGATCGGTTGCGGATTTAAGGAAGACTAAAGAAATTTGATTTTAGCAACTTAGTCTACTTGAAGATGATTTGTGACAGTATTATATACTTGTAACAATGTAAAGATTGACGAAATGATTTCTTTCATCTATTGCATTTATAAGGTCTATCAGAATGACGATAATGCGAATAGTGCAATAGGTTTTCTAATGCTTACCGATAAGTAGGAAATATCTGATGTTTCAGCCCATAATTGGATTGGATCTAATAGCTCTTTGAATGCCGGGCTCGGAGTCATCTTGAAAATTTCACAAATTGTTTCTAGAAGCTTTTCAGCCCAATCATTGATCCCTAATTGCACAATTGGCGTCTCTATACAATTAGCTATTTTGATGATGTATACTCTGATCATATGACCAATGAACATGATGAAAGACTCTTTTAAGCAATTCGGCAGGGAATTCAGTCGTTTTGAGTTGAATTTGATATCTTGTAGTAGCATAGCTTTGTCTGCTGCATTTTTTAGTTTGTTCGTATAATCATGTCGATATTTATTGATGATTGAATGAATTTTTGCTCTTTTACCATACTCAGTCTGATCTTCTTCTATACAAGATGCAAATGAGCTGTTGGATCCACGTTGCGATGGAACTTTGACTCCAGTCGCTTGCTCGGTATCGCTGCTCTCGATTATATTGATTTGATGCATTTACTTCCAGTGTCAAATACGCATTACAAAACACCCGACTCCAAAAGAGCCCACATATGTCATCGTGTTGATGATATCATTAATCATTGTAAACAAAGCGCCAGGGGGCTCATTTTATGATGTATGTATGTGAACTTATGTTTTTTTTTTTTTAATTATTTTTTTCTTTCTATGAAGTAAAAAAGGTATTTAGCGTCTTCAGCACTACACTGAAAAATCTATGCTCTTAAGCGCTAGACTTCTAGCACTTTGTAACACTCTTGTCTTAGCAGAACAAGAGCTTGATCTAATGGATTTGGTAATGCATTTAATTGGGCATATCTTTGAGAAATATCAACATAACTAATAATTATGACAGAAAATTGCAAGCTTCGTATTATTGTATGAATGTTCGAGTACCACCAGGCCCATGGACAGTATTTCTCCTATGAAACTTGAGTGGCTTTTCATACGCCTCAATTGGGCTCTCGAGATCCCAACGAATTGATTCAGACCTTTTCAATCTTAAATCTTGTAGAATTAAATGTTTACTACATATGGTGAATGCTTTATAGGCATCTTTGTTACTGTAAATCACACAAATCATATATGAGCATATAAGGAATTTGAATGCAAACAATTCAATCATGTAGCGTTCATTACACTTGGAGGTGGGAGACTGATCTGCAGATTAGATGTCCTTTGGATGAGCAGGTTAAACATTGAAGGTTATTCTTCTTTTTTTTTTTTTTTGACTCATTTAAGCTCTGATAGTATATCTGCAAGACACGAGTTTTGATCATCATGAAAATCACCGATATCTTGCTATTGACACACATCAAGCACAATAGAAAACAAAAAAAAATTCTAAATGTAGATTATTCTCACTTCGTCGAAATCTGTCAAATATCCACTTAGCCATTGTGAATGGTGTAGATTTTTACAGCGAAAAAACTGATGTCCTCTCAAACTACAGCGTGTACACCTCAAATCTAAATCAAGAATCATTAAAGAGCTTCATGTCTAGAAGCTTAGTTTAAGTGACACAGGATATGCGAGGATGTACTTATTATAGACATTTTCTTATGCGTAACGAATGGTTGAAGCATAAAGAATGCAGTGTTGAAGAATAAATGCTGAATAGACACTATAAAATGAATTTATTTTGAATTTTCATAAATCACATGTCTACCGTGATCAACATATGAATAATTCTTACTTAGACACATGTTGCCGTCAGGAGTGATTTGCGAACAATTATCATAATTACAGTATTTACATCTAGGGCGAGGGGGTCGCAGCAAGTGTGAATGCGAGTCGTAAGGATATGATACATTGAGTCGAAGATCTGCTAGAGTTGTGCGATCTATAATGATCTCGTCGTCAATAATCTCCTTCCGACAGATAAATTCGTCTAAAGCTGCTCTATCATTATATTCGTTTGTGTATCTCAAAGTCTGTAATGGCCTATTCTTGAACGATGGCTCTCTATAATGAATAGAGATTTTCTGTGAATGAAATGTACAACTACTTCTTAAAAGCTCTCTCATTTTAGTCACTGCTTATCAGCAGAAAACCGTATAGCATTAAGCACGTGACAATTGATCAATGATAGTATGCTATTCTATATCTAGTAAGACAGTATGCTTTTATAAATAGATGAAATTCCGTAAAGCAAATTTTAGTTCACATAAAATTGCTATCTATGATATAATGCGTCGCTATACGAAAATTATATGCAACGCTTTGTACTTGATGTATGTCAATGAGTCGGGATACGCATAATCTAAGCGATTTTGCAATTGCCAAGTTTCCCAGTAACATTCCTTAGTCAAGTCATCGTCATTCAAACCTTTAAAAAACATTACGAGATCATTGAATAACTTGTGTGATTGTTTCTCCATTTTTCCAGATGTTTCTGTATCACTTTTCGTAGAATCTTCTAAATTTATCTTGCGTGATTTGAGTGAGTTCAGTGATTGTGACTGTGAAGTACCAAGTGTTGAAGGGCTGTCAGCATTTGATAATAGATCCAACTCTGAGAAGTCAAATAGTTGATGATTGTAAGTAAACCTCGAGTCAGATCAGTCTATATATAACTTTACTGATGTAAGGACATAAGTTTTCAATACACACTCAAATCTGGATAGATGGCAAATACAAACATATGATTGAGATTTATCAAATCGCTTAAGGATCTGTTTCCATATAGGTTTTCAAACTTTAGTTATTTACCCTCAAGAAAAACTGGATTGGGGCGTTGTCGCTTAAATGCAGGTTGATCCTCAGGATTTTTTACAGTAATTTGGCCATCTTCAACTGATGATCCATCAGATGGAATATAGTTTCTGGATTCATCGGAATAAAGACTCCAAGCAGAGGATGCTGCTGAAGCAGCATCTTCTGCTATATCCACAATTTCATCGGTTTCGATTTTACTGGAGGGCTCGGAGTCCATTTTTAAGCACCCATCTCTAATATATTAATGTAATGGTTGAATATGTTCACAAAAAATTGATTTAGGACTCCTCCATATGATTCAATCTTCAGTCCAAATATTAGTTCTAGTATTACACATAAGAAAATAATGCTTTAAACTCATTCTAAATCTTAAAATTCAATCAATAAATCACTTTTTTTTTTGTAATTTTGTACTGAACATAGCGCGAAAAATCCTGATTGTTGTGTCAGCAGTATTAAGCGTGATAATGACATCACAGATAGACTTTTCAATTGAATTCTCGCAATGTTGTTGGAGAAAATTTGTTATTTCATTGGATTGTCGATTTTATGTTTCTAAATGTATATTTTGTGCCCTGGGATCCGAATTTAAGGAGTTGCTTTATATACTTGCATGGGTAGAGCACAAGTATGTTTCAATAAGTTTAAGTATTGAAGATATTATAGCTATGATTTCACTTGAAAGTATCGTATTTTGAAGTATAGGCTAATTAGCATGAGTTCTATGTATCGAGCACTCCTTATTATCATGAAATATAACTTGTGTGTGATAGAAAAATAAACATATTTGCGTTATATCTCAGAAATTAATATACTTTGTGAATCAAATCTCTGTTTGAGGCTAGACAAGAACAATCTTTGATTTGCACCTAATTAGAGATTGCTAATCTGAACTCTCTCAATTGTTATACACACAGTGAGTATAAGCCCGACAAAGAAGCGTCATTCAGCAGCTTTAGTTTTAAATTTTAGTCTATATAATGCTAGCTAGTGCCTACATAAATTATCAGTCAGCAGATGATGTAGAGTCAAACTAATTTTTAATGTTTACACGATATAAGCGGTCTAAATTCGCGCTTTTGCATGATTAGTAGACAGAAAAAAAAAAAGATATAACAAATTTTTATATTTGGGGGTTTGTCCATTCAAAGTCATAATGAGCTTATACAGAAGAAATGACCATAAGACTTATTCTCCAGATCTTCATCAGAGCAGAAAGTCTAGGTTACTTTATTTCAAAGTGTGTCATATAATTTTTTTTATTTCAAGTGATTACACCATGTATACGAAATCTTTCAAATTATATGTTGAAAACAGAAAAGGGTCATGTTCAGCTCAAAAGTCAGTCCATATTTCTGAAACCCCTCTTAAGGTACTTCTAAAGACTTGAATGTATTTCATACTGTATTTTCTTGCTAATAACGATAAATTTCACGACGGTTTTTTTTTTATCACAGAATCAATCTTCCAGAAGGAATGTTGGTTTATCCAGTCAATACGGAAGTAAGACAATCGAAATTGCATACTTATACTATATTATTGATCTAATGAGCATATTGATGTCTGCATTATGATAAAGCATTGAAGTGTGCTTCACAGAAAAGCATATCATTATTGGACAACGATCTATATAGAAAGAATTTGATTCAAAGTATTTCCTTTGCAATTATTGCATAAAAATGCATATCTTACCAATTGATCACAATGTACATTTATTATATAATTTGTATACTTTATGTTTATTATTTGCGTGGATCCTCATACTTGACTTATTTCAGCTAGAAATGATAAAGAATGCAATCCAAAAAGAAGTTTGAATAAAGAGAGTAGTGTAAGGGCGTGATATATATTTCCGTAGTAACAGAACATGTATAAGAAGTATTTGTGTAACAAATTAATTATAGTTGCTCGGTATTTCCATGTATCTGTTGTATAGTGATAGATATTCATAGGAATCGACACACCTCAGCAGTCTGACTAGAAGTCGTGCGTCGAATAATTCTATATGATTAGATATGCGTTTACCGGTGAATATTCTTTAATTTGCTGAATATTGAAGCAGAAAATTCCATCAGTATGTGTGCAGTAGATCTTCATAAACTATGTATCATTTTATAGTTTTTATATCTAAGGTATTATTGTACATGAATGAATCTTTTCATGATGATATCAAGTGTTTTACTTTTCTGAGACTATTTTCAAAATAGAGCCGTCTAAACTTATCACTCTCCTCTGTATCTACAAATTATAGCCGAGATCCAAAGACAATGTAAATTGAACCTTTTTTTTGTATATGTGAGGGTGTTTATTACATGTACGCTTATTTTTTGGATCAGCATATGATTTTGTATAAAATGTTAGTAAGATGTCTTTAGTCTATGAGCGCAAATAAAAAGTTGAGTTCATTTTTACTTGATTTATTCTTATTAACTTTTATGTACATGATAGAAACCAAGGTAAATCAAATGTGGAGTCATCGATGAGAGATATTCAAGTCAAATCGAAAGTACACTGTAATAAATGTATCCAAACCGAGTCAATGTACGACCATTGTGGTAAAGAACTTATTGCAGACTTTGAAGTGAAAATGAAAAATGTTATCACTGATTCTATACGAGAGTTTACAGACTCCACAGCTTCCTTCATACAAAATTTACATTTCTTATTGAAAACTTTCATAAAACATCTATGCATGAACAAATCATAACGCTGCTTTTTTTTCCAACATATTTTTTCTATATGGTTAATGTTTTCTTATGTTTATCGATTCTTATTTTGCTTTTAGTAATAATATTTTTTTTAATGCTTCTAATGTAATCTAATGTGTTAATTATGATAAGGTAATCTATACTTTTTTTTCGTCTCATATGGTTAGCAATTTGATGTTTTACTATTAGTTTTTCTATATGACACATAACTTCTATATCTCAAGTATAATGCAATCAGTCTGCATAGGCATATACTTACAAATATTGACTTTTTATTCTTCTTTTATAAACAAATCATTTGAACTTCTTTTGATGTAGTCATATAATAGAAAATCGTATTTTTCAGAAATATTCAAAAACAACATCAAAATTAGAGCATAGAAAATTTTACAAATAGTAAGCAGTATAGTAAAAAAAAAAAGATTGTAAAAATGATTTACAAGCTTGGTGCCGATGAAAAAGTTCACTTGCTACGGCAAAAGATGATTTCAGAAGGCATTGACACTTATTTAATATTCAATGCTGACGAGCATCAATGCGAATATCAGCCAAGCTGTTTTCAACGAAGGCAGTGGATAACTAACTTCAGTGGCAGCTTCGGATTCGCTATCGTGACATTAAACAAAGCTTTACTATGGACTGATTCCAGGTCAGTCTAATCATGAATAACATGTAATACAGAGGATCCTTTGAGAAACTCCAGATTTTCTACTCAATTCCAAAAAGATATACATACAAACATCGTGACAACACACATTTTTGTATCAATACTTTCTTTACCTTAAAGATATTTTCAGGTATTACATAGAGGCTGCTGAACAGCTGGATAGTTCTGTATGGACGTTGATGAAATATCTTGCTCCTGGCGTACCATCAATGTATGCATGGCTACAAACAGCCGAAGAAGGTACAAGTTACTGATTATCGCACATTTATGATCATAGTGAAAGTTGTTGGATACGATCCTAACTTGATAACAATAGCTGGTCACAAAAATCTAATGAGTATATGCGATCCTCCATATAGTAAACTTCTTAAAATTATAAAAAAAAATTTGGTTGATGATATATGGGAGGATAGGCCATCATTACCAAAAAGTACAATATTTTCGTTATCAAAAAAATATACTGGTTCGGATCTGTCTCAAAAATTAAGTACTTTACGTAAGGCAATGCTCGAGAAAAAGGCTAAGTTATACACGACAGCAGTAAGCACGAGAAAAAGCTTTATTGACTCTTTCAATTAGCTACTCGATGAGATTGCTTATCTACTCAATCTAAGAGGAAACGACATACCTTATAATCCTGTATTTTTGAGCTATTTAACAGTAACTACCCATGAGGCTTGGTAAGATTATAAAATAATCAGACCGTTCGTACAAGGTTATATGTTCATAACGATATTCCAGATAATATTCTTGGAGAGTTGGAGAAGCAGAAGGTATACTGCAGGTTATATAAGCGCAATATTCAATTCATTGATATAAACAAGAAATTGCATCATCAATGAGCTGAATTGTATATTTATGACCAAAACATAGCAGTTTCAGTAAGACTCATGTGCACTACAAAATTTTTCGATTGTTATTAATGAAAATGCGCAGAGTATGGTGAAGATGTAAAAACTCATTTGTATTGTTATATGTATCAGACCATATGAAGACTATACCAAGGATATTTATGATTTCCAAAGCAATCCTGAATTTGATCTCATGTGGCTTCCAGAAACGCAAACTCCCTTTTCGGTGTATTCTCTTGTGAGTCATCCCAAGCACAAACTTGTAACTGCAGCGTCCCCTGTGCAATTGCAAAAAGTGAGTTCTATATTAACTAGTAGCAAGACTTTATTGATTATAAGCATTACTATTATCCGTTATTTGCAAGTTTTGTAGAACTTTTGCTCTTTAGTCCTCTCCTATATGATACTAAGGGGTGGATAAGTATTCAGTCCTATAAGTTTCTATAATTCTGCTCATATTATTCTCTGTCCTGCATCTCTGTATACTCATCTACTATATTTGAGTCTCTTCATGGGCATACAAAAAAACGAATGATAAGATTCCATGGTATCTGTACTCAAATTAGATGAGATATAACTTTGTTGTTTTCAAATTTTGTCTAGAACATTGATAGATCTTAAACCATGCATTCAGAATATCGTTCATGTCGTGTCAGTAGATAAGCAATTGGTTACATTGCTATTATATTAGGCTATTAAAAACGATATTGAGCTAGAATGTATGATCGCAGCTCATATTAAAGACGGCCTAGCTAAAACGGCGTTTCTTGCATATATTGACATAGAGTCGACTCATAACTGGACGTCGTTCTCGAAGGAGACTGAATGCACATTAGCAGACAAGTTATACACAATGCGAAGCACGATGGTAATGTCTTTAAAAAAAAAGCAAAAGATTTAAGTAGACATAAACTGAGGTTTAAACATAGACTGGAAAAATTAAATTTTCGTTGCTTGATGGACCTCATCCTTCGATTGTGTTGAGTGTATTAATGTGAAAATATAATATATTTGACATGTTTGGTTCACGTCGGTCAATATGCAT
>CAXBTC010000009.1:0-44075 GCA_963978555.1 Galerucella nymphaeae | reverse complement strand
AATCGATACCGCTGCAAAAGTACGAAAGGATATCTACCTTGTCGACTCGGGAGGACAGTATTTGTAGGTTACTCTGCTCATTTACAAGATGTCGTCTACACAGAGATGGAACAACTGATGTCACAAGAACAACTCATTTTGGTGAACCCACTGCATTCCAAAAAAGAATGTATACCTTAGTTTTAAAGGTACTGAGTCAAATTAAGTTGATTACTGCATAAAGCTAATATTTGAACATTTCTATTCTGACTATTCTTTAAGTAACGGGCTTTTCGGTTATATGATACTTGCAAGTAAAATATTCTGGCTTTGCTGTATATAATTAAATATTTTTTAGGGACATTTGCATGTATCTCGCCAGAGGTTTCCGCCTCGAACCAAAGGATCAGAATTACATTCGTTAGCCCGGATGTATCTTTGGTCTGATGGTTATGACTTTAGTCATGGCACTGGTCATGGAGTTGGCTTTTATTTGAATGTGCACGAAGGACCACAATCTATTGGCTCAGCGGTATGTTATATAGATACTTCAAGATTTGAATTACATACATGAATTGAATCTGTAATTCTAATTTATTTTTTATGATCCAAGCGTCCTCAAGAAGTGAGTCTGGCTCCCGGAATGATTCTGTCAGTAGAACCAGGTGTTTATTTCGAAAATTTGTTTGGTATAAGAATAGAAAATCTGTGTTATATCAAGAGGTAGGATCAGTTAGTATATTTATTGCAGTTATATTCATATTGCAAGAAATTTTTTGGGGTACAAAGTTTCTTCATATTGTTCATGAGCTCGGAAAGAATTATGAGAGCATAATCAATAGATAGAAATTGCGTATTGGCTTAACAGTCTAATTCCCTCTGAAATTTAGTATAGTAAAAAAATATTCTTTTGATGGAAATAGCAAGGAAGCCATCTCTATAACACATTGCTTGATTGGTTTGAAATGAACTGCTTTCAAAATATGAATTTATAGTATGCGATGATGTTTTTTTAAATTATCAAGCATTGTGATATATATAAAAAATAGCATCTTTTAAATTATGTGCAACGCTATACATTCAGCGAATATTTGAATTTGTTTCTACAGCGTAGCTGAAACTAAATCTGACTTACCAAAGAAGTTGGAACTTTTAGAATTCAAGAATTTGACATTGATACCCTATGAGAAAAAACTCATAGATTTGAGTTTGCTAACAACAGAAGTAAGGCTGGCATGAATATTATAAGTGACTTATTCAGTTTTAAAAAATTTTTATGCATTCTTAGCGTTATATCATTGTTCTACAGCTTGAATCGCGTGCATTGTTTGATTGATTCTGATTTCTAATGAAAGTAAAGAATTATGGTGTTCATTTGTATTTACAATAATATGAAGTTAGACAGCACATATGCTGAAGATATAAATATATCTTCTGGTTCGAATGTATCGTTGTTTGAATAAATTTTGATAAAAGCAAATTTAAGAAAGTTATATGTCTTACGTGTATTTGTGTATCTGTATTACTTCTTCTTCTTTGCATTTGGATCGAGCTCTAATTCAAAAAAATTCAAAGTTGAACTATTTTTATATTCCTGAGACGAAGTTAAAGTTGTTTGATATGAGACATGTCCATTATTTGGAATTTGTGAATAAGAATCACTTTTTTCAGGAAAAAGACCAAATCGATCAATACCATCAACATATTTATGAAACTTTTACTGGACCATTCGTAGACAAACTAGATAATTTCAAAGATCTTATTTCAACGTCATCTCTGATAAAATGGCTTAAAAAAGCAACATCTCCCATATCCAACCTTTGTGTTGCATGAAATTTGAAATCTAAAATTTTTTGAAGGTTGTTTCTTGTTTAATTGTGTTCTTTTATTTATTTCCGCTCAATGCGAGTTATACATTACATGATCGTCACTATAAGATAGAACAAATTGATGTTATTTGTGAATGTGTCACTCGAGACTAAAAGGCCGAAGAAATAGCGGATTAACCAATCAGCTTCTTGAACAATGACTTTTACATCAAAAAATGGTATTTACATGACATTAGAACTTAAATACACACTAAGATTGGTACTTTGAATGAAATTGTGATATTAAGTAACGGCAGAGATTCAACTGGCGTGCTCTGAGCTTAATCTTCAACTATTGATAAAAAAAATTTACCACTGGATTATATACTCGTTTCTATTGATCTGAGACAGTAACTAAATATGTTCTTTTGAACACGCATACTTCAAATATTGTAGAAAGTATCATGTAATTCGCCAAAAAACTTTATATGCTCTGGCGTTTGTCTATACATGAAGATCAGTATCAAAAATGATATAAAAAATAAATACACAGTAGAACTCATTGTAGAGGTCATACTGACTATCAGCAACTCCAGACCTGACTGAGTAGAGCCTATAGGCATTGACTACATCACAATGGAATCAAAGATGATAATCGAAATGACTGAGCTGAGTTAAATAATACTATTCATGAAACTGTTATCTAAAAAATGCGAGATATGACGTTAGGATTTATATATCTTTCTCTTCTTTCAACCAATACTTCTTATATATTTGGATGCTAATTTTTTTCCACTGAGAGAATAAATATAGACCAAACAATCTCTATACTTACTGGAATTTGTAGGATATATGGTAGGCAACCAATTACTATTGTTGAAGACTACAATGAATATATATAAATGTAACAAAAAAAGTGAATCGATTTATATATATATATATATATATATATATATTTGACACTGTAAAAAAATAATTCATCAATGTATGAAGTTGAAAGTATATTACCAATAACGGGAAACTCAAGAGGACTATAAAGGGAAAAAACATAAACGCGGGTATAAGGATAAATAAGATTAGAGGATGACAGATAAAGACGGGAATTGATAGTAAGTATACTAGTGGGATTATAAATATCAATAAAGCATTCTTGTTGATAATTGGAAATTGCTGCGAAATCTCTGTTTCATTGTCTGACTTAGATATTTCACTTTGTTGATTGAGCAGATCATATGCACTGGATATTCTGGAATTCCTGTAGGCTGTGTAGCTTTTTAAATAATTCATAACTTTGATTAATTTGCCATCTAGCGCAGTATAAAACCCAGGAATAAATGTCAAGACAAGGCCAAAACTAATGATCTGTGATAGGGTCATATATATATATATATATAGATATATATTGCCTTAAGCGTTCAAAATATAGAGTTTAGTCTCATTATGTACATTGACACATAACTTACAGGTAGAATAGCTGTAGATAATAATATTAAAGCGAAAAATACAGGGATTATAAAGATAAGTAGACTGGATATACATCCAAATAGCAATATGGCGGGAATCTGCTTATTTTCAAATGTATTAGAAAGTCTAGCATTGGACTTGTGTGTCTCTTTTTTATATAGGTTTGTTTTTGTGTTCGACGGTGTAGTCGACTTTGTAAATTCTCTGGAACCTGAAGATAGTATATCTGTGGATCTTTCTCCACAGGATGACGAACTTTCAGCTTTGTAGTTGATTGAATCAGACAGTGTACGTCTTGGACTAGCTTTTCCTTTTTTCTTGATTATCCAATCATCTGAAAAATAATGCTGGCTGACTGTGGTTTTACAGCGTCGCTCTGAAAATCCTGTATTAATCAAATCCATCTCACATTATCTAAAAAAAAATATATATATCGGCCGCACAAAAAGCGTGTTTCTAGAATGCGCTTGAAGTAAAGCTTTCTAGTAATTGGTAGTTCATACGTAACATAATAAGGGACATTCATATCAAATCATGAAATAACTAGTGGCTGTTGGCAGCGATCAAAACTTACTGGAACATGAACTCGCAATAGCTATCTAACCTTTGTATAATGACTGCTGAAGTTGAAATGGCTGAAACTTACTGTAGCAGAAATTATCTATTTGATGGCAGTGTTTTTTTTTATGTTAAAACGTTTTATACATATTTAAATTTTATTATATTGTTAAAACTTCAAGATAATTAATTATCAAGCATTCAGGAGACTACATCAATACAGCTTGTTAAGATTTTTTTCAACAACAAGCTTTGAAAATTAATTCACTTTATGATATGGAGTATTGCTGAGAAGTTTTAGATCTTGATCACCGAATTTCTATATTGATCTATTGCGATTAATCTGAGTCATATTGGTCATATATATAGAGGCTACAAGCCAGTCTGAAAGTAATTAATTGTTGTTGAATGATTCAATTCCAATTCATATTAATTATTTCTGGGAATGAACTCCAGTTCTTATCTTCATGGTAAACGTGATATTCGCATATGATGATCAGATCAAGCTTACATGTATCAAGGCGTGCATTCTACATTTTTCCTATGATCTTCTTGTATTTAAGAGTACTTTATCAGGTCGTATTGACTGCTTCACCTGACTTCACAAGTAGTTTATATATACATGACTATGACATTGCAACTAACAGATTATAAGTGATATACATATGTTCACATGATGGAATTTCAGCTGAATCTATACTTCATATCTGAATAATATGGATCGAAGAATCATCAACAAGTCTTAATTACCGTTCAAACCCATGTTCCAATAAATTCTTGTTTGGCAATATAAACATATGAAACGCGCTAGAACTATACAAAAAAAATTAGATTTCATTACTGTTGATAAACGAGTTCCTGTCATAGACATTGAAGGTAAATTAGCGCTCGGTCACTCAGCGCATTAAATCTGTTCATATGGCTTCATATTTCAGAATTCGCTCATTATACTAGTTGTCATAACTTAGAAATATGAAATATATTGCACTTGATCTTAAATGAAGTTAATTGCAAATTTGTCTTGTATGATTTCGTAAAGACATTTTGTCAGTGTAAAAAATATTAACTCCAGTTTATGCTTGTTCAACAGCCGCACTTTGTTTTTTAATTTAAAAATCTATTCTTACACATCCCAGGAGATAGTGTGCCATTGGAGAATGATGCTGTGACCCCCACTAAAGCTGTGAACGAGTTAGATGATGAGAAACGAAATGTAATGTTTCATATATGAATCTTTGTTGACCAAATTTACTTATTCATAAAATTTGAAAATATGTGGCAGTTATAGCGTGTATAACTCAAATTTAATGTGACATATATAAATCCAAAATATATATGCCTTTATAATACTTATAATGATATATATATATATATATATATATATATATATATATATATATATATATTTTTATACATTCATATGTCTTAATATACATGCTGGTCTCTCAAGACCGTTTGCGGAGCATTGCGATCTTGAGATTTTATATCTACATTTGATGTGTTTTTCGTTAGATTAATAAACTGAAGTTGTTAAATCTATACAGAGGCATACAGTCTAGTGGGTCGTATTACTGGCAGCAATATGTATCATCTCATGACTCAAATTTATTGGAAAGAGACATTATCAAACAGATTACACAATTGCGCGCAAAAGGTTCAAATTTTCTCTCCTTAATAATTTCGATATCTGAAAAACTAAATTTGATAAAAGGATTTATTGAATATGAAAAAAATTTGAATAACAAGACGAGTGGTCTGATTCATCCTATTTACGTGCCTTCACTATATACGGAATCTACTCGTACACTCAACTTTATAATAAAACAATTATTTGCAATACTTTTATTGAATGAAATGAATGCAAAAGCTGAGCTACCTGTGAGTATATATACTCTATTGGGCATAACTTATAGAGGAAATAGAAGTTTAATTAGTACAACCGAATTTATTAATCAGCAATTGAAATCTCGATCATTTCAGAAGAACGCGCGCTTACTTGTACCATTGCTCAAAGAATTGAAGAAGCAAAATATTCTCCCAATCATTGTTATAGAAGATATAGCATATTTAATTTCCCAAACTGGATTGCCCACTCTTTTTGCCCATCAAGGCAAAAACCGTCAAACTTTACTCTACATGTTATTTGATCTTATTCACAACTCTAAGATTTCTTTTGGAATCGTATGCTGTAGCTCTATAGCTAATATTTATCAGTACTTGGAAAAAAGAATTAAGTCGAGACTTGGGATCTCTATTTTATATCACCATCAGAACTTTTGGAATGTTCCTCTAATTAAAAAAGCTATACAACATTTATTAGCTAAAGAGAAAGTGCAAATTAGCGAAGTAGAACTTACAAGTCTTTTGCCAACACCAGTAATCTAAGCAAGTGTTCATATAACAATTAGAATCTCATAACTGTGGTCTTTGAACTATGATATATTTATATGTTGTGAAAGAAATGTTTTTCTTGACGAGTAACTGATGTGTATAACTTAGTATATCAGCGCTATGAGCATCAGATGCTTGAACTGAAAACCGATGGGATATACTTTTTGCATATCTCTACTCTGAACAATCTTTGCATTAGGATGAAATCCGATTCCACATATCTATCCATCCAGAGCCATTTCAATCATTACTGGAATTTCTGATTATACAATCATTGAGCTATAAATTTGTAGAGATTTGGAAACCTGCCACACCTATAAGTGTTTCAAAAAAAGCTAAAAGAGATTTGAAGCGTAAAGAAATTTCATACAACTTTTATGAGAAAGTTCAGTGGTCTGAGAATATGAAAAATTATAATCTGTTTTTAGTATATCACTAAACTTCATAATGTTCATAGTTTCGTGCAAAGAAAAATATTGAAGTATACATCAAGTTGATCATTTAACTTTTTTCGTTACACGCTATACAAGAGTATATTTTGATTACTATTTTTTTTTTATAGCCAAGCCGTAGATATGGATCACAGCCCTGTTTTAAAAAAGCTTAAAACAGATGATGGGTAAATTATGAAAGCTTTTTTGTGATCATTTTGGATAGTGTACTGCTTCATATATCAGATAATATTTGTTGAAACCAGCTAGTAGTTATTTCTATGTGAATGCGTGCTGTCTGTTTGATGATATACCAAGTGATCACAGTCAATGTTGCTGAAGTGCTTGATAGTTGTCTTTTTTAAATATTGCATGACAATAAGATCATCAAAAATAAAAGTGATTAGTTTCATATCAGAGAAAATGAACACACACCAAGAAATAAAGTCATTGATCCAGGTCAGATTTTCCGTCATTCATTAATTTGTGAATGTTTTATATACTTAGAATCATGTATAACAACATAAAACAGTTTCTGCAGCTTTTAATTGTGTTCAAACATTTCGTATAAAAAATAAGATGCCAGTTTAAGATCATGTATTTGTAAAATATATAAAGAAGATATATCTGATAGAATGTAAAAATAAATATTATGTTTACACATTATATCTGAAAGCATTAATCTGTTTTATTGATGTATCGTTCAAAATCAATATACATTGATACTGAAATATATAGAGAACTCTAATGTCACGCCGAGAAAGCCTAGATCGCAACATGATACTGACGATATGTATAATACACCAAATGTTAATGTGACACCGTCATCTGCTCGTTCGAGAAAGTAGTAACTCCCTTCAGCAGTAAAACATTCCAAGTGACCAACTCCACATTGACAGGGATTAATTGTGAAGTAAGTCAAACGTAGAACAATCTTTGAAATTGTGTTTGATTGAAGTACATGTCTAAATATTTTAAGCTCTATACTTTGTCATATGCTATCAGATGCTATTAAGAGATAGTAGTAATAAATTGACTTTACTCTTTGCTAACTTGATTTACTTCTTTGCTGCGTTTACAAAACAATTAATCGATATCATTATTTTCCTAACTATATACAAATGTTTTAACATCTATCATGTCTTCACCAGGTTAATTTCCATGATTATATTGTCCCGCAACTGTCCTCATCGGAACATTTGATATTGGTTTGTTTGTGGAAATTACATCGAAATCGTATTATACCAAAAACACTCCAAGTTATCTTCAAGGAGCTGGAGCTGCTTTTCAAGCATACACAACAATACAATCTCAATATGGATGTAAGATTGAGTAGCATAGCACTTTCCTGATCTCATCATATTCGTTTGATTTAATAACAGGTATACAGACATTCCTTCAATCGTTTGATCGACTATGGAATAGTAACTAATTATAATCTGTTATCTAATAAAAACATACCTTGCCATATCTACTATGCTAGCGTGAGGTATCCCTTTTATGAGAGGTAAACAAAATTATACTGAATATGTCAAGAGATCTTTGAAGTTATTGCTTGACTATTACAATCATCGCACATGAATTTATACAAATCACAATATATATTGATATGTACGCGCTTGTAAGGGTAAATTATTCATTTACATGCTCATGCTACCGTTTCGTATCTGCGTAACAACCACAACATATCAAGAGCAAGCAATGCACTCATGTACAGATTCGAGCAGAATTACAAGAAATTAAATCTTCCAACAGCAATAGAAGCTTATATAACAGCGAACATATACTGAATAAATTTTTTTTATTAAGTTTACGCCGGCTCTATATCACATAGACATGCCTGATGTAATAAGATCACGTTGAAATGATAAGAAATCTTAACAAGCATGAAATCACAGAGTTTAGGTTTAAAGTGAGAGTTGCGAGAAAATATGCAGAAAGCTGATAGGAAGATCATCATATTTTGAATACAAAGCACGTATGGCTTCAAAGACAGAAAAAAAAAGCTGTTCGAAGCTGCAAAACCCTAATTTGATACTTTTTATTGGCCTACCAAAAGATTGCTGCAATTTGATATTGTCGTACATCATGTATGAAAAACTGGATCCAAGTTATATCACAAATGTCATATTCATTCAAAGAAACAACACCCCTATCAAATCATTCCTTGAATTTTTTCTTTACAGTTTTTTCAAAGATCCGTATAATTATAGTAAATCGATATTTTACAATCTCAATCTACATTTAAAAAGTACGCTTCGACATTGTGTTTTGGATGACTAGTTTCTTCAAAATCATTATTTCCATTTATATGTTTGCTTACATGTATATATGTCATATACATCTCCAATATCAAATTCTATGAGCAGTAACTTTGATATGTATATATGATTATATAAATGTATATATTATATATAAATATACATAAATATATATATATTAAACAAAAAATTCATATATAGCATTTATCCATATGAATTATAAGGGATTATGATATAATATATACATTTCTCGGCTGACCTTTTAGGACCTACAGATCTTGTTGAAATACACCCATACTCAACTCCATTGAAGAAGATAGTGAATAACTTTAGATGTATTAGTCTCTATAATAAAGTATACCACACAAAATTCATCACTATACAAAGGAAGGACTATACGATTTCATCTGTTTATAATACTGCTACTTATTCTCAATGCAGTCAATCATATCTGTATCAAAAATTTTTAAGTTTGCTGCCATCCGATACATCTCAGTGGGAATCAAATTTGAGGAGTTTCATAAGCACAAAATACGTCGAGAATAAAGGTATATTGAATTTATATGAGGAGGTAATACCACAATATAGTATGTTTGAACAAATTCCAGCATTGAGTCTTTGTTATACTGAGTTTCTCCATCTTTGTACACATCCTGAGAAATCACATTTTGACCTGCCGGAATTTTGGTATATGCAGGATAAATTATTTTTGTTTAGATATATGGATGATTCTTTTCTGCATCCCGTAGTTATTGAGAATCAGCCTGATATAAAGTTTTGCAATGAGCTTCCTGAAATCTCACTGTGTACAAATTGCACTTACATGAGGTGGCTGGATATATGTTACTCTGATACTCTCAATTTATCCAAAAGACAAAAATTAAAAAATGATATAAATGCCAACTCTGCAATTCAAAGTGGAGATAAGTGTATACAAAATGTCATACCTTTATCATTCAGTGATTTTATTGGAGTTCTCTTAATGATTAGTGATCCCACACAAATTAATGGGGAGCATTCTTTTACCCCTGCAAATGATCCTTTGAAACTTGTATCATTTAGTTTGATCAGATATGTCATGATAGAAAAAAAGGTTGACGCGCCGTATATCAAAGCAACGTGTATATTCAATGAATGTGTACCGCTTTATAATGATGAGAAAATAATATATGCATCTTCCGTCCTTAGCTTTTGTAATTATTCTTTAAATCCCACTCAAAATCCATATCCCTTCTCCCAAGTTAATTTCATGTGCAGTGAAGCAAGGTCAACAGTTTTTCCTGCCAAACTGCATTCAGTGTTTACAACAGACCGATACAAAGCAGTTCATACAGGAGGATATACAGAAACATTGAATGCATCTCCTGTATTACAGACTTTGAAAAAAACTTTTAGCAACTCTCCAGACCAAGCTGAAATCGCTTCACATCTGAAAAAAAAACTTTTGGTCAAAATGAAATCTTACGGCTTGAAAGATTATTTGGACTTTTATATGCTTTGTATAAACCCCAAGCAGCATTACGTTTACCTCAGCACATGTCCAGATACAGGTTGCAAATTTGAATTCCTTTTTTCTTTTAGAAAGAAGTTTGCGAAAACTTGCTTTGCGATAATTCGAATTCAGACTGATTATAAAATGATACGGCAGAATTGTAAAAATCGTTCAAAGTAGGCTTAGTTGTATATTCATCATATTTTATTAAGCATCTATATTCATTTAAACGGGCTCTGGGGTATTACAGATCCTGGAGACGATTGTAGTATAATCAATTATAACTCCTTTGATGGTATGATCCTCTTTCTACGTCCTAGAGGCCCAAATAATATCGAAGTCTTTCGTCTGAATCTGAAGGTATCTTATTGGTCTAGATTACAGTGAATTACCTGAGACTGTATAACGAGTGTGTTGTATAGTCATTCCAGTCAGAGTTGTCATTAGGAAAAGCTCTTTTAGTATACTTGACTGAATATCATCGAAAAGATATTAATTACTCGTCCAAGCAACTCAACACACACTCATATGGCATGTATAGAACATCTTCTTTATTTCTTCAGAATCAAATAGATTATGTAGTCAGGACATATCTCGAACATCAGTGGGTGACTTTTCATATATTTTGTATGTTTTCTGTGAAACTTATTATTTGTAGAGACAACGTTTCATATGGAGGTCAATCAAATTCATGGTGTACATATGAATTACAGCAATTCTACATTTTTAGTAGAAATGATACTTCTGTCACATGATTTATCATGCATTGCATTTATATATAATTGAAGAGATTTTTATTTGAAGGAAATTCAAGAAAAATTCATTGTGGAGTTACGGGTATTACCCTGAGAGCAAAAATATAAAGTTAGGACATATGCTGGTTCCATACGGTTTCTTTCGAAAAGCCTGCAGGCGTGTTACAATCAATTATGTTCTCAACTTGGTTAATCTTTACGAAATATCGTCAGCTTTGTATATATTCAGTAAGTTTGTGTATAAAGCTTTTATTCTGGATTTCAGGTAGCAGGGCCCCTAGAAAAAATCGTTTGTCATATTTTATTTTGAAATGGCTTGGTTATGATTTCTGTCTTGAAGTGCTACCTGACAAGTGGGTTGAAATGTTGTTGCTGGCTATTTAAACCGCATTAGCATAAGCCTGGTGTCGTGCCATTCTGTGGGGACCACCGTTTATATTACAGCTGACTGTGCAAACATAGGATTCATAACACAGTCATTAAGGTGAGAATTATCCGAGTAAAATATACCATCAACCCAAAGTCATTGACCTTTTGCGATTTGCTGCGCAGATATTACCAGTCTTCGCATAATCGCAACAGGAAATTACTCGTTACACTAAAACAACCAGCTAAAGAATCAGTGCCAACATATACTTCTCAAAATGACGATGACATCCAATATGACTATGCAATGACGACAAATTATTGCAATGATCAGTCCTTCGTAGTCAAAAAGCCGTCATCAATCAACTTCCAGCGCAAAGTGAACATTAATGATGAAAATACTTTTCCAGAACTGGAAAGTATAGATAAAACTACTGATGAAGAGTGTAAGACAATAGCAAAAGAAAATGAGCTTATCGCCGAAGGGTATTATGTAAGTGTAGCTTTGGAGGAGTCATACCAACTCGAAAATGATGAATTTATATCCAAGCAATTGCTAGATGTTAATGAAGAGGAAGAAATGATAAAAAACGACTATCAAGTAGCTAGGATTATATCAGAGCAGGAATACCCAGAAGATCAACCAATTTATAAACAGATAGACAATGATTACCGACTTGCAACCTTGTTAAAAAAAGACTTGGAAGAATCTCTTGATCATGATTCTCACTCCTCAGAGGATGAAATTGATGATGAAGATGATAGAATTGCTCCTATTCCATTAAAAAGATCAAAAAAAGCGACAAGACGCGGTAGAAACAAGTGGAATAGCAAAAAAAAAGGTATTGTCAAATTACCTGGCCGCGACATACAGAATGGCCTTATTCTGACATTTACGAATACTTACTATTACGAAGTTACAAGAGGAAACTTGACTTGTTATTACAATGACCCAAAGTTCTTGTTTTTGGTCTCAAGTTCGTAATCAATTTATTATGCATCATAATATCCCAAGGAAGCAAACAGCTGAATAGCCATTATCATTTTATATAGTAGAATAATCAATACGTTGCTAAACAATATATGAATAGTAAATAAAACGATTCTACTATCTTTATTTCCATGAGCTATTGCTGATATCTCTGTCTAGTGGGTGACTTTGGCCGCAGTTGTTCTATTTCTGGGGTTGTACCTACAAAATGACCGCCTATGTATGAATTATAGTAACCAGTCTTGTTATTATCATCCTCAACAAACCAAGATGAATATTTTTCAGCTGAATAGTTGGTCGAAGTAATTTCTTGCCCTATTGTAACCCATCCTGGTCGAATATTGCGATCCAAGCCGAATAACTCTAACTTTCGTCTTCCTAAGCAAAACCGCTCAATCATCTCGTACAATTCCGTTGGTTTATACGTTGATGCCGAAGGGTTCCCAAATGCATCCAAAGGCTCTTCTTCTACTATTATATCAGTATCAATATTGGAATGGACAAGATACGTATCATTTGATCTTTTTACTAATCCTTTAACTCCCATCAGACAATGTTCCGTTGTTTTCTGATATTCATTAGTCAAACATATCCTGATCTATCTCACTTGAAATAATCCTTTCTCATCCATTATTTCCACACGACGTATACCTTTCTGAGACGCGACTTTATTCATTTTACACCAACAAATATCTTCACATCTTCTAAAACCGTATGACTGCAATAACTGACGGCCCTACGTATTCATATCTGCTTAATGATGAGCTTAGCTCACTTCATCTAAATGTGACGTTCCACACCATAGAAAACAGAATGAAGGCGTTTCAAGAATTTTACTAATCTGCAAGGGACAAATTACAAAACAATATTTTTATCACCAAGAAATCAGTTACTGAATCTAACTTTTTACGGTTTTTGATTTTACTTTTTTTTAGAACTTATAAAGTACAGTTTTCATGTAAATACAATAGCTTTTTGCAAATCTACTCAGCAGATAGTACTTTTAGTGTGCAATCGCATCTCATACAGTATAAGACTCTAGGATGCAATAAAAACAGACCTTAATGAACTCGAGCATCTCATCAAAAGTCCATGGAGTCAAGTCCTCCGTGACGACTGCACCTAAAGACGTTGCTCGCTCTGCATACTCTCTCCATGGCGGATCAATAAGTACGACATCAAAAAATGACTTCTACTCAAAGCAAAGATATCATGTTAAATGAACGTGAACGCTTTGTTTTATTATGAACACATTTGCAGAACAACAAATAATCATTGTATCACCTCAATATACTTCCAAGTTTGCGTTGGAGAGTATATAATAATTACATGATCTACTTTGGCACAGAGTGTATATATATTGTCGTTATGTGACTCAAAGGTTATTGAACATTCTAATAAGACATGATCTATTTGTTTGAAAATCATATAAGATCTTTTTACCAAAGAGCCGAAATCAAATGTTTTTATGTCAGCTTTAATATGCATAGGAGGATGTGCTCTTCTTTTACTATATTCATCTTTAAGTTGTATGAGCCTGGCTAGTTTTGGATACTCTGTGAATCGCACAGCTGGCTCATGATCTCTAATAAAGTTTTGCGGTCTATCGCCTATATAATTGATAGATTGTTGAGGAGTTCGTATACAGATAAGCAATACATGATATATTAGAATCACTGAACTGCGTCATATTATACCGCATATGGAATATAGTCATAAAGACTCATTCAAAATAGTCTGAATCATCTGAAAATTAAAGTAAGATTCATCATGCTGTTCAGACATATAATGAACTTGACTTCAAAACACTCGGAAAACCACCTTTCTGATGATCAAATACAATAAAATTCATAAAAAATCACGTAGATCTATATAAGTCTGTTGCGACTGACCTGTATCAACGAAATGTTGATTGTAATCATTTTTGACTATTTTTATACTTGGGAGATTTGCATCTGATAAGAAATATCACAATAATATACGCATATACATCAACACTAATCATCTATATAGTGTGGCAAATAGTGTTTTTGTTGAGATAAAAAAATGTACATTCAACAAAATACGGCTCATGCATAAAAATACTGGAAATGCAGTGTATTTAAAGATATACAATATGCATTCTCAGCATTTCCAAACAAATTAAACTTATTAATTTCTAATGTATAGACATTGACTGTTTAATTGTTCCGAGGTAAAATATAGGTCAGACATTGAAAAGTTCAATTTCATTAGAAGATCAAGTTGCTAGTGAAATTAGATAGGAATTGACCTTTTTGGTACTCTTGAGTTTGTGATTCTTGATTTTGAGGTTTTTGATAATCGTTCTGATACCGTCTATTATTGATATATTCTGAGACATATATTTTTCATTAATCAAGTAAGTTCAAACAGTATAGTTAATGTCAAGACGATATTATTGATAATTCATATGCAATTACAATAAAACAACAAAAGAGTTTAATACATCTAGACAGATCATCAATACAGCCTAAGCACGCAGGAAAGCGTTATCATTCAAGATGTCCAAACATTTCGTGAATGCACAATGCAATCTGCAGATAACTTTCGCCTCACCAATGTTAGGATGTGGATATTGTTTCTGGTTAATCATAGGCATTTTATACTGACCGCCATGAGCAGAATTCATTACACGGTGATACTTGTCTTCATTTGCGATTGGACCTCTGTGCATCGGATACATCATTGATCTCTGTGGCCTGTGCCTTATATACATATTTTGATTCATTTCCACTTATGTTCTGCGAAGCCAAAAACAATGGTTATTCAAGATATAGTATTCTCCTATTTTGAAAAATACAAGATCTTACAGAAACCACGCATTAGAAATTAAAACGTATATGATTCGTATTTTATACTGCTTGTTGCAGTGGAACGAAATTCGAATATTATTACCTTGCACACTGGCAGTGTTCACATAGGATATCTCAAATTTATTCTTTACCTAGCTTCAAAGCAAATTAAAGGCCGAATTTCTCGACACGCTTCACTAGATCTGGTTGACTTTAGCGATGATGTATGAAATATGCCTCTGCATCATCCATATCAAAAAATTGACGCCCGACAGAATTATTTGCGATTTATCGTAAAAATTCATATTAAATTTAGCTACCGACAAGATAAACATTTATGCATCAAGATGCAGAGCTAAATCAAAATGGAGAGTCTGAGGAAGTACTCATATGCCTTTCTTTTCCAGAATTGGCACGAACTAAGCTACTTGATTCTTTGTTGGAGAAAAGTATTGATAATACGCTTACTGTTGAATTGATCAGTGTAAGAAAAATAAGTTTTGAACTAGAATTATTGTCACTTAGAATGATGACACTATAAATATCGAGGCTTGCATTTTAGATCAGACTTATAGATTTGATGTCTTCTCTGACTCTCCACTGGGCACTGATCTCTATTTTCAATTAGAAAATGCGGAATACAACCGCGAGTTTGCCTATTTGGGTCACTCTTCAGAGTCCAAGAGATGTGAGGCTTGTTCTCATCAATTGGCGATACTCAACAATTTGACAAGAAATATGTCATAGTAGAATTTTAGAAATCGAGGAGAGAGTATATAAATTTTACATATCAATACCACTGATTTCTGGCGCTGAATGATCGGCCAGTATTGAGAACACTCAATGGATTAGTATTTAGAATACTATTTCTAACCTGAAAAAACACCTTATGAGTCACTTTTATAACATTACAAGATCAAGACTGTTCGACGTAGCTACAGCTGGTGAAATGCAGGCTTGGAACGATCCATATATTGTATTTTGAGTGCGGCAGTCGTTATTGTTCCACTGAGAGCTTGGTCCGCCTTACATTCTTTATAGAATTATATATAAGACTTAACATACTGACAAACGGAATGTAAGAGAGCTCCGCGCTTGGGTTCGACGCAAAGGGACTACAGGAAATTTTACTGTGACCTGAGAAGCGATTTTCTGCAGCATGCAAACCTCAAGAATAAGCAAGAACATTAAACAAGAGTTCATGATATTTGGCTTCGAGTCAGTAATATAAATTGATTTAATAGCTCCACAGTATAATATAATTATTAGGCTCTTAGCATCTGTTTGCAGTATGCTATTAGTGATTGTACACAGAACTTGTGAATAGGGCAATTATATAAACTTTCAAGACAAAGATTGGATATGTGATAAAAAGATACGAATATGAACCTTCATCAAGTGCATTATATAACGCTAATCATAGCGAATAGAGACAATCTTGTCAGATTACACAATTAAGCTATCGACATTATAGATCCACAGTTGAAAAAGTTGTTTTCTAAAATTTGTAAATTGATAGTTTGTCATATATCGAAAAAGATTGAATGTCTAATTAATCAAATCTATAGCTATTTTCTAAATAATTCTCTCTTGCAATCTATGACGGTTTCAGTTTCGTAAGTTTCATCGACGTAATCTAAGGTTATATGTAGCTTTTGCCACCATTGCTGCCACTCAGCAGATTTTTCCTAATAAAGATATTCGACGTATAAAAAACTGCATACACTTCAGATGTGTATCATTAAACCACAGTAAAGCTGTGCACATAGAGACGAATTATCCATATTTAGTTATGTGTGCAGATTGAAGACGTTGATGTATAAACAAGGACAATTCAATTGAGTTTAAAGACTTCAAAGCATCAAATTTTATTCACTTAATGCTGTACGAAATTACATGTGCTTGTTTATAGATATCAGCCTTCTCCCAGAATGCATTGAACTTTGCTAGCTTGCGACTTTCTTCCTCCTTGACTAGTGTTGCTTTAGCTTGTCTTCTGACTTCGTCTAATGCCTCATATCTGTAAAACATTCAGTTTCATTGTAATATAGATTACTTTTTTGAGTATTCCTTTAATTTCTTTTGTACATCTTCAACTTTTTCACGTGATAATAAAGTCGGAGGTCTAGGCCTCCACAAGAATTGGTACAATTCACTTTGTTGTACTGTATATAGTAACCTTCCCATAAAAGAGTATATCCGGAACCCTCCACTATTTGATACTCGATATTTAGGAATGGCCACCGTGATCAAGCCAACTGATTATAGTATCTATTTACGCAACTTTTGATACACATACAAACAAAACATATAATACTTTGCTAACCAGTTGTTACATAACGTCCGGATGGATCCCAAATAACGTCTGTCAAATCTGGATGTTCTTCACGTTCTAGTATCTCTGCTTTGTTATGGTCATTCAATACACCAAAAATTATTTGGCTTTCGCCTCCTTTAACGGCAGCAACAAAGTGTAGACTTGATGGTGACCATACAAATATGCTGAAGTTTGCCGTCATTGTCAATGTATGTAGTAGCTGAGAAAAAGAACACAATAAGATTAAAAATACATCATATTGATACCATTTGTATGTAAATGATATAAACATATGCAAAAAAATGAAGTCTTACTTTAGTGTCCACTCTCGAATTTTTAGGTGGAGCTTCATAAAAATGTATTTTACGCTGCATCAATGTTTCATCCATAACCAGTACCGCAAATCTAGAAGATAAGTACCACTTAACCCAATGGAAACTTATAACGGTGAATCCTGTTAGGTCGACGATATCCACAGGAACAGATCTATCTTTCACTCTAAATATCTCAATTTGGGAGAAATCTTTCTTGAGCTTCTTGTCTAGCATTTTCCTTGTTATAACAGCGTTAAGGGCAAGATACCCGCCACACTCACTCCAATGGATTGTAACAGACTTGATACTGAAAAAATTTTTAGTAGATATTTCATTTCCTGATGGAATCTCGACTATGGACAATCTTCCAGGAGACTCATTCCTAACAGGCACCCAAATAGCCAATAAACAATCAGAGGGTGACCAATGAAATTGCTCTAAGCTCAAGCAGCCTTTTAATTGGATATTGAGTGGTGTCATTGTTTTTGAATTATAGATAACCAATCCTGTGCTTTCTTGTGATTGTGCTGCATTCTTTATATCTGCTGGAGTTACTTTTTTGGTTTTCTCGCCGCTACATATTGTGAGTCACACGAAAATGAGAAAAGAGGCCAACAGCTCAAATCTGCATTGGATACACCACTTGAAGAATGACTTGGTGACTGAAACAGAAATGATTAGGCTGTAATTATATAAACCTACTACAGATATCATTCAGATATCCAATATTCACAAGATGATATAGTCTGCTTACTTCCAAAACACTGATTTGTAATCCAGTCAATACATTCCAAACAATTATAGAAGGATTGGAAAGTAATGACTCCTTTGGATCTTTAGTGCTGCTTATTAAAATCTCCTCGTTTGGACTGAATAGCACATGTTTGACTCCTTTTTGTGAGAATTGCATCTACAAGGAGCAAAAGGAAGTGTTCCAAAGACATCCGGTTTTATTAATGATCATCTTGCATACTTTGAATTTACTTTACAGATATGAAATCACCACTTAGCAACGACATGAACTTAAGTTTAAAATGTGAGGCACGACAATGACATCACCACTCAAAGCATAATCAGGTTATTTACGTGAGCGTCGTATTTACTAATTTGTTTACCAATTTTTTGAAGTTACTTTCACCCCTGAGACGTATACCTCTACTGTGAAAGGTCAATAAATATGATCCAAGCGGCGACCAACAAAAAGCATTTCCAAAAGGCTGATGAAGCTATGAATTTCATTTGATTTCTCGTTTACCTCATGATCAGGACAAGTTGATGTTGTGGTCTTAGAGAACCCATCAAACCACATGACATCAGATGTGGATGCAGTTCTAAACGCAAACTGTTCTCGTCCTAATGTATCCAGCAGCCAATCTCGATTTTTGGACTGAAGCGGTTAGAATTACACAGATTAACATAAATCATTAATAGATATGACTTCAAGTTAAATTTGATATTTCCATATTTTAAATGATACAGACGCACGCTAGCAAATAGATTTTGGGAATTCTCACTCTTTGTAAAGTTTGCACTTGAGGTGGATTAAACGGCAAATTTTCTTTCAGCATTAAATACTCTGGCATGGAAATGAACTCAAAATGACAATATTCGCTTGATTTCAAAGCTTTTAAGCAAGTCTGCGGATTCAGCGAGGTACTGAAGCGTATAAGTGCGAATCTGTGCCATAAAGCGAAAATTGCACAAAAATCGTTTGTAAAGGTAATTACCCGTGACTGTGTTCTTCTATTACTGGCTTTTCATTATCACTCTCAGCTTTGGTAACTTTCTTCGTTGGTATGGTGACCTCGAAATCTGACTTTTGTACCTCCATACCTAGACTACTCAAAGCATCCTTTACATATGCATTAAGTATCTCAAGAGTCCTTTCTACATTCTCAGGCGGGAGCGGTAATGCTACATTAAGGTAAAGAGAAAGCAATTAAAAATCAAATCAGTCATTTTACATCGATAGCCCTTTACCTATGAATGCGTGCGGCAAATCTCGAGCAACAGGCTGAACTTCAGGAATTTTATTAGCAAAGTGATCAGCTAAATCAGGTCTGTTTTTAAGAATGGTCTCTATATCGCTATCGGCGTCCGTATCAGAGAAATAATCCAAAAGAGACTCGAAATCTGCAGCACATCTATTAGGCTTTCATAATTATCAATAACCTGGACAATCTTTTTCAGTTATAAGCATTCTAGAATTTTTTGCCCTAGGTTATTTGGAAATGTCAAGCCTCACTCTAGGAGGAAAAGAGGGGTCGGGTGAGGTAATGATCTTTGAAAAAAAAAAAAAAAAAAATGTGTCTTATGGGATATTGATAATATTCGTCACTATATAGACAGAATATCAGTGAGAAGTACTGTAGAATGCAAATATCTGTACAAATCAATCACATTTCATGAGAACTGCATCATTAGTGTAGTATCTTTTTTTTGAGATCGTATCATTCATTAGAAATCTTGATACATTGTCTTCGATCATTAATGACACTCATAACGAGGTTATAAGGCTCGATGAACAGAAAGTTGCATATACTGAAATGACCATGCTGTATTATACTGATTAAAAAGGCCACCATCTATCCAAAAGATCAACTTAAAGTTGTGAAGCGTGCCCTTTATCATGTTTTTTTGGTTTTGACTTGCGTTCCAGCTTGTTGTTGTTGATTTTCCTTCCTGCAAAAGTCTTGCAAGAGCTCTGTGTCTACATCTGCTGGATTGAGGTGGATGTACCGGACAACAGAGCCGCGAATGAAACAGTTCTTGACCGACAACTGAATCAATCTTTAGTAATGCAATTTATTGCTTACCAAGTGAGGGAATCGATCAGGATCATTCACCGAAATGTTGTTCAATTTAATGTTCAAAAATTGGTCTGCTGAATTGAGTATACCAGTGACTTGTAAATCATTTTTCAACTCCACCGTTACTTGCACATTCTTGTCCACTAGAGATTGGAAGAATGAAAAAAACAGCTGTCAAAACATACAAAACTCTATTTCAACTGCTTCAACCCACAAATATAAAATATTATGCCATAGATAAGGTGCTCTATCATATATATGATCACGTAGGGATGTAAAAAACTTATAGCGATAAATATATCATTATAACAGCTAGATGTCAATATAAGAAAAATGACTGACCAAGAATGGTCACTCTATTATGTAGCTATTGCACTTACCATTAAAAAGAATGACGCGGTGTTTTATTATTTAATCTTATAAAAAAAAAAAAAGATCGCATTCCTATAGTAAAAATATAATTCTAAATGAGCGTAATGACCATTTTGGACCGTGCTACGACAGTCCGATACAAGTTGTCTTCATATATGTAAAGCTGAAAGTAGATTGTAGTATTACCGGCAAGTTTTTTAATAAGTGTATGGTCTCGTTATATACGTAATTACCTTTTATACGCTTATCTATCGGTTTGCAGCAATACTCTGTAATTTAATAAGCAATACACGAGAAAAATAAAGAAAAAAAAATTAATTTTGTAATTTGCGTACATCGCCTCAAGTACCCGTTCAGATAAGCTACTAATAAATCTTAGACGCTATAAATTGAGCTCAAAGGAGAGATATACTCAAACTTAGTACGGCTACTGACAATTTTATCATTTATTATATCGTTATATATATTACAATCCTTATTCCAAGTGAATGCATGGTCTAACGGCCATTTACATTTAAGAAACGCATTATTTGATAGTTAATGAGCAAATGTTAAAAAAATTCAATTGTCTATGGGCATAAGTGGATTGTGGGATATCATATCACCAGCTGGGGTGCGCATAGACCCTAAAACACTAGAAGGCAGGGTTATAGCAATTGACAGCAGTATATGGATAGCACAATTCGTAAAAGCTTTAAAAGATGTCAATGGAAATCCACAACAAGGTGCTCATTTACTAGGATTTTTCAGGCGTTTATGTAAACTTCTATATTTTAATATCAAACCTGTATTGGTTTTTGATGGCCCGGCTCATCCACTGAAAAAAAGTACAATTATCAAGCGTTTGAATCTAAGAAAACAGCAAGAGGCAGGCTTAAAGCGGGTTGCTGAGAAATTATTGATAAATAAGCTGAAACAAAAAACGTTAAATAAAGTCGGTAACACATCCACATCAGCTAATAACACTTTAACACCCGACGAGTCTTTTTCACCAGGAAAATCAGCTAAGCATACGCCTATCAGCGCTTCTAGTAAACAGTCCTCTATATTCTCAAATGAAGGATCGTCTGATACAACAGATCAATTATTCTCCGATAATGACGACTGTGATAATAATGAAGCATTGCTTAATGCTACAGCTCATCGCGAAAGGCGTGCTGCTTATTATAACAGTATCCCTGCAGAATTCTTGTCAGTCAATCTTCAGTATATTTTTCACATCTCAAGGCTTGCTCTTATGATATATATATATATATATATATATATATATATATATATATATATATATATATATATATATATTTCATATTTGAATAGCGCTAAATTTCATAGCTTAACTATGATATCGATAGGAATAAACCATTTTTGCTTGTTCAGAGGTTTCTTATCTGGCCGACGTCGGTTGGATGATATATCTGTATCAACTTCTTTTAGCAATGTCCTTTCAATGCCGGATAAACGAAAAATGGATATGCATGACGATAGGTTACACACGCTTGAGTATTCATAAGGCATTTAGTATCAATATACATACGAGATATATATACATCAGTACAAATATATAGACAATTTTACGAATATTTATATATGTCAATGTATACATTTGTTCATACAAGAATATATATATATATATATATATATATATTTAGACATGAATAGATATTCAAGTAAATTCATTCGTGTACGGGTTCATCAAGAGAGATACACCTTCATGCATAGATATAGATTAGTATTAAGTTATGAATATGGATATAGGGGCTATATTCAAATGTAATAAGTGATTTTATGAGAAGATGACTGAAATCAGTGAGTTATTTAATGATGATTCTATAAGATGGACTTTGAAATCTTAAGAAAATGATGTGCAGAATTATGCTTGACTTTATTTTTTACCAATGTTTGCATGTGTTAGAAGTGAATGGAAAAAGCAAATATTTAAGACTTCCGAAGAATTTA
The DNA here is from genome assembly GCA_963978555.1 of Galerucella nymphaeae. NCBI lineage: Eukaryota > Metazoa > Arthropoda > Insecta > Coleoptera > Chrysomelidae > Galerucella > Galerucella nymphaeae. Next base: position 20,997 of record CAXBTC010000009.1, on the reverse strand, counting down.
AAGAATACTGTGTTAGAGGGGATGACAATTCTGAGACATTTATTCAGATGCCTTTAAACTCCAGCATAGATCCGGAGGTATTCGCTACATTACCCCCTAAATTACAGTATTCCATCCTTGTTCAATTAAGAGATGCTTGGATCAATGAGTGTCGCTACAGGACAATCCAAGCAAAAGATGATGCAGAAGTATTAAGTAATGTACAGATAGAAGCGTTTATACGGCATGTACGGACGGCTAAGGTACAATTATTTGCATATATTCTATAAATGTACTATATAATACAACCTGTACCATATTTAGGAGATTGAAAATGTGAAGAGAGAATTGTCAAAAGCTTTACATCAAGAAGTGAATGAAACAAATGCCAAAACCAATGAATCTATGCCGAATGACTCATTAGTATCACCCATGAAAAAGAAAAAAAAAGTTTACAAGTCGCCTTATGTTAATAAGGAATACATTGATGAAAAATATATTGATTCTAATATTACTGGTTTAGAAGCCTCTAATCCAATTAATTATAATACGGTCGATACACTTGATAATCCATATAAGATTTGGACAGAATATAAGGATCAATGTATCAAGCTACAGAATGACCTTACTCGTGGTGAAGAAATTGATACGAAGAGTATGTTTGATACAACGTATGAAGATAATACTTTCCAGGATGTAATGATTTATGAAGTTCAAAATACTTATAATTCTTATGATCATACTAGCGACGATGACTGGGAGGGAATCTAGGCTTCCAAGTCTGATTCAATTACTTGATATATATATATATATATATATATATATATATATATATATATATATATATATATTTGTATATATGTATATATATGTATATACATTTACATAGATATATGTAAATGTACATTTTATTTTCATGATACTATTAGATGAGTCCTCATCGAGTGAGAGAGATCGTTTGACTACACGAGACAATCCGTTGATCAGCCAAAACGCTACAGTGATATAAAATTCATAATATTCTTAATGCTTTAAATTAAATATGTTGACTGTTATAGTATAAAATGACTCTGTATATAAAACAGGAGGACTTGTAGCAAAGACTTCTTCCCAGAGTTCAAACATACTCAAAAATCACATCGTTTATGATGATTTGCGTAGCGAAAATCAATTACCTGCTGAATATAATGGCAAATTACAAGATAAAGAAAGCAATTTCATTTGAATTTCAATAATGTTGATGATAATATTCTCCAAAACAGTCGTCTTGAGATCCCCACATCACACACCGATTCAACAGCTGATCAAGGAATCAAGAGCTCTATAGCTGCTGAGTCAAGTGCAACAGAGCAACCGGACCTTGACGGTAAAACTAGCAACCAAATAGCGTCAATCAACAATAAGGAGAAGTTAGAGGACACAGTGATTCTTCCTGTTGTCGTATCATCACCAAATTATGCTGATATTCCGCTCAAAAATGATCTAGGCCACGAAGAAGTTGCTCAAATGTTAGATGAGCTCAAAACGAGGACAACGGCTGTGAATTCAGAAGGAATCAAAGAAGATGACAAATTGTCAGTTAAAGATGATATTATAGAAGATAATATTGAGAATCTAGATGAAATATTGATAGAAAATGAAGAAAAGCAGCTCAAAGAGCCAATGAGAGAATATCCTGATGACGAGATATTAAATTTAGAGACTCTTAGAAAAGAAGAGTACGATTTAGAATTAGAATTGAACAAATATAAAAGAGACGCAAATTCTATGGATATTGAAATGCAAGATGAAATAAAAGAACTGCTACGTTTATTTGGTTTCCCATACGTCAATGCTCCAAGTGAAGCAGAGGCACAATGTGCTGAATTGACAAAACTGAAATTATGTGATGCTGTCATATGTGATGACTCAGACATTATAGCTTTTGGAGCTAAGGAAGTCTATAGACGGTTTTTCGATAGTAATAGTGTAGTTGAGGCATATTTCCAAGAAAATATCATCAATACGTTAGGATTACAGCAAGATGATATAATTGAGCTTGCTATGTTACTGGGATGTGATTATTCCGTCGGTGTGAAAGGTATTGGGATTGTTAATGCTATAGAAGTTGTCAAAGTATTCAAAGGCATTTATGGTCTGAATAAATTCAAATCATGGGTATCTAGTAATAGGATAATCCATGATAAACATATATCTGCATCAGATGACGAGAGTATTGCAGAATATAAGGAATTCCATTGTAAATATCGTCTAGATTGGGTATTTCCTGATATATTTCCAGATCAACAAGTTTGGGATGCATTCATAGATCCTTTGGTGGATCAATCGCTGGAGCCATTCCATTGGGAAAAATCCAGGTCAATGCGATTAAAGAGTATATACATCAAAAATGTAATTTACAATATGATCAAATCAACAATATATTTGACATAGTATTAAATCAGATGAATAAGTCTACTGTCAGTAAACAAATGAGAATGACAGATTACTTCATACCAATCAATAATAATAACAGAGTTGCTATATTTAAATCAAAAAGAATATTGAAGGCTTTAAAATTGTTGAAGGACAATAAGAAAAAAAAAGTTTCTCAAGTAAATTATATTGTCATATACATTAAATACATTTTTATAGAAGAAAAGATCAAAACAACAGAAAAACAATCCAAATTGACAAAAGAATCATTATGCATGAAGTCTGTAGGTAATAAAGACCGTAATTATCATATGTTCATGTATATACTGTCATTCATAATAGTTTTTGGTCTCCTCCATGTAATCAAGGCAAAACCCATCTTTGTCAGCTTTTACTTCTTCCCATCATCCAGAAATGCAGATAATAATGTCTGTTTTTTAATCACTGGCACGGTCTCTTGACTTGATGCAACTTCTGCTCCAACATTAGGCCGCTCGACCACTAATATTATAATACGTAATTACTGCTACATAAAATATACTTACCAAAATAATTCCTCTTCTTTTTATATGCAAACTTTGAATGGTTTTCTTTTTCTGCAGTATTTACAGTCATATTGGTCTCCAACGATGTAGTATTATTTGCTATGCCTTCAGCAGGTATAGATTTATCTGCATCTATTTTTAATTTATATAGAGTCATACATTGGTATCATAATACTCATATAACTATGGAGTCATACATCTCCTTGTAAATAGATATATATATATATATATATACACATACACATATATATATATATATTTATATATATATATATGGACATGCATATATTTGAATTCTGAGTATATGCATACATGAGCATATAGATATATATATATATATATGTGTATATGTGTCTATGTGTATATATCCACTTGTTTGTTAACACAGACACATGTTTCGTCTCTGATATTTAGTAGCAAATGAAGCTATTACATTAAAATATATTTATGTAAATTACAAAACCATGAATGATAAGTATTCTGCAACTGCGAGAAGTTCAAATCAACACACGTACTTTTAGACAACGAAACCAAAGTAAAATTGCTCAATTTTGCATTCACGAAGTGTTCTTACGTTTAGTATCGACAGTATCAGATTCATTATCACTTCTGAAAATAATATGATTTTGTCCTTCAACTTGTTTTGTTTTCCTTGATTGAGTTTTGTATCCGTTTTGACTTTTTTACTTGCTGCTGGTTTAGGTGATGCAATTTTTTGCTGAGAATAATATAATGATGACAGTAATGAGATCTTACGCTATCGTTAGTGTCAGAAGATTTGAATGGTAGTCCCCTGATACAATTTATATATAATATGTAGACATCAAAATTTCACTCATTCATGACCATGAACTTGAGCATATACTAGTTACCTTAACATAGTATATGACATTTACATATCTATATATATGGATATCTATACAAGCAATCACTAATATATATACATATATATATATTTATATATTTACACATCCACATATATTCATTAATCCTCAGAGTCACATATGCAAGCATTTGAAGAAGTATATAGCCATAAATGTGCAAAACCATATATAATTTGCTTTGAATATTGATGAGTACGTTTGGACATTAAAAGATCTTAGACTTCCGTCACTTGTAGGATCAGAATTGGTGTTCAATGTGGGGGTTATGAATCTCTTATCAGTATCAGTAGAATTCAGGTCGGGAGTAATTTTTATATTAGAATTCATTTCATGATGATTTATTCTCAAATAATCAATTCTTTTTGAATAATCTAATATAAAATTACAACTGTAATAAAAAAACACAAAAAAAACTAGTTTAAATCAATATCATAAAAAACTCTTATAAGAAAAATGAGGATTGTAACTACTTCAATTAAATAGTATTACTTACTATGATAAAACTTGATCATCAGGTTTTGGATTGTCCATAAGAAAATTCAATTCCTAATTCATATATAATGAATATCATTAGTGATGTATATTGAATGACTTCACATCTGAGCACCTTAATAATCACAAACATCTCGATTAGTCATTAATCTATATTTGCAACTTTTGATATTTTATAGCATACACAATAATGATATTTAGTGGAAGCTGCTAGAGCCAAATACAAAGTGGCAAAATATTAACAAGAGATCCTTCCCGTAGAAGATTTTTATATATACATAACAAATGCATACTATACTTTCCACCGCTTTATATATATATTTATATATATATATATATATATATATATATATATATATATCATAATACAATTCAATCGACGTACCTCTTTCCATGCAAATAGAGCGTCATAAACATGAAGATACAATTCCACTATGGATAATCCCTTTATATTATGTGATTTAGATAATTCAGTAATTTGTTCTATATATAAATGAACTCAATATAATGATATATCACCTTTGATCATTTCAGGTGATCCTTTCAACTGTTTATAACTTATAACTGGACATTCATCTTGATTTGATAAATCTATACATTCTGCTATCATTACACAATGACACTCTTGCCCCTTTTCCATCTTATCGTTCATATAAGAGGACAATACTCTGTAAAATATACATTAAATCAAATCATTTGCTTTATTTTATTTATTTATACCGTTGAGCGCTCAGTGTGCTAATTTTTAATTCTTGTGCTAGACGGGTAAATGATACCTGACGAAAAAAATTTTTTGATTCAATATATGTATGATAATGTTATTTATGGTAGAAATAAATAACTGCAGATAAGTGATCTCACTTGATGTTCACCTTCATTGAGATATCCATCAATAAGGGAAAAAATGTTGTCCAGATCATATTTATCTTGCATTCAACTCAGACGTAAGAGTAAGTGACTTCTGAATTGCAAATCAATTATAGTCTCACTGCAGTCTATGCAGACCTGTATCGATATATATACATATATATATATATATATATATATATATATATATATATATATTTAAATACACATATATGCATATATGTGAACACAGAAATATTGCGATACATTTCAATTTGAATAGAAACATAAATCCAGTAAACTACGAATATAACATAATATGTAGTATGTATAAGAAAGAAAATGCCAGCAAGTAAAAACATCATAAGTATTACACTTATCATAACAAGTTGTATAGAATACTATTTGGACAACACACCTTTGACTGATGTATAATTCTTCATTATAAAAGAGTTCAGCATATAAATATGTCGCTATTGATGATTCGAATGCAATATAAAGTAGTTGTAGATCGATGATCAGATCATTAAAGAAAAAAAAAAATAAAATAAATCATGAGACTTGCGTCGGTCTTAAATGCAAGGGCGGTGGTAATAAATTTATGAGATTCTCTATTTCATCAGCTGTACTCAAATGTATTCTGAGGAGAAAGTGAAAATAACATTCATCATTGAAAGTGAATGTACCTTTTATCCTCAGTGTGAACAGCTCCTAGTTCTATATTTGTACTTGTCATTTTTTCCTCCATAATTTGTCTTATAATGGTGAGAGCTAGAATTTTAGCGTCTAAAAAATAATTATGAATAACGAAGACATTTATTTAACACTATAATTATATGTAGGATTACAATAACCATATAGTATATATAGTATGAACTTATTTATCAGCTAGTGATCTCTTTTATATAATTATATAGACACGTCTATTGTATATGTATATAAGTATCACATATATCTTAAGTGCAATATTCTATACCATAGTCTATATGATGAATTATAATACAGTATACACTATAGTCTGTAGTATAATAACAGACATTATATCTGCCATATGTATTGTTACTTTATACTGTGCAGATGCAAGTCAATAATGTGTCAAACAAGGTAACAATAATTAGAATCATTGGTCTTAAATCATGTATCATACCATTTAAAGTCATGTCACTCTTATAAGATTCTGAAATCAAATTTTCAGCTTCTTCTTGAGCAGACCCAATAGCAGTGGCTTCATATTTGATAGTTGTACCAGATGGATCAGCACACCATAATGACGGGCCATCATCATCAACAACTGCGACCAAAAGAGCAACACCAAATGGGCGGCTGATTGTTTTTTTTTTTTTCTCATCAATGCCTATGGTAACTCCATACAAATGATAGTCGTTCTCACCTGAGAATTCTAAAGCCAAATCAGATATGGCAGCTAAACATCCTTGCGCAGAAATCCTTTCATCATATGTGAAGAAATGATGCTGGGATTCTACTCTTGCACGGTCTATCAAGATCCTATACATGAAATAAAAACACTTTCTTGCTTTTACAGTGAATCTGCTATAATTCCACTTGATGCACACAATATATGTTGATCGATTTCCCTCAATTTTTCAGCATCATGTGTCGGTTCCATCAGTTTTGACAACAATCGTTTTTCTGTTATTAAAACAACCCCTTGACTCGTTTTAATTCCCACGGACGTCGAACCCAACTGAGTAAAGTTATGATAGAAAAAAAAAAAAAAAAAACTTATATTGCGTAAACGCATCGTCAATTTATATGTGAATTACCTTGACTGCACTCAATGCATATTCAACTTGGAATAAACGTCCTTCAGGAGAGAATGTATTGACTCCTCTATCATATTCGTTCCTAATACAGTATATTTAACATATATCGTGGTCTGTACAAACAAAGAACATTTGTATACTACATGATAGAATAAATATGTGTTTTACCTAGATGAATACATTTGATATATATATGTATATATATATATATATATTGTATAAAAAAAATTATAATTTTTTTTTATCACAAGAGCATTATAACCATAGATTGTGCATGAATATCGTTTCTCCAATGAAAACTCAAGTATAAGCAAAAATGCTGCTAATATAATGTGATTTTTTTGATGATATATCATGGATATCTATGAAACCTACCGAAAATATAAACATAACACTGATACTCTTTCATTCTATGATTGTTTGGAAATAGACTTGTCAATAGATTAAGTCATTTAAAATATCATCAAAAATATATTTTTAGCTGTGATAGTCAAGTGTACACACTGCGCAGACCGCTCAAGAAATACGTCATTTCTGTAGATTATGATACATTAAACCGTCAATATCTGTTGATAGGTTATGACAATGGTCATTTTCAAGTGTATGATACTCAAGAACTTTATAGTATATATAAAACAGAGATGTACGAGCCTATAACAGAGGATGTAGATAATATACATGAAGACGATATTATGAATGATTCCAGTGGACTTATGTATCAGATTTATATCCCATACAGACTACTATACCAGAAAATAAGGATGACGATAAAAAATATATATATCCTATAATAGAACGTAATTTATATAAGGTCCACATGAATAATAAAGTGATCTATTGCTATAAATGGTTATGTAAAGAAAATGAAGGGATTATAACAAGTAATATTCATAATAATATCAATATATTTAATATAACAACTGAAAAAGAAATGTTTGGTTTATCCAATGAGTACCCGATCAATTATATTGTATCCGATATACATCATCCATATGATTTATTATATGATATGAAAAATACAGTATTATGTTGTAGTCTCAATAAAAAAGCTGCTTTACGATTATTAGATATAAGAGTAGGGACATTCGTATCTTTTTTCAATAGTGCTGACGGTATAACAACAGCTGAATGGAATCCTTATATGACACGACAATTTGTGACCGGGAGTATAGAAGGGTTCGTGAGCTCGTATGATTGTAGAAAATCTAATTTGATTATGCAACATTATCAAGACTCTCCAAAAATTGCAGAAAATATATCAGAAGAAGAGTCAATGAAACTAGCACAATTAAAGAGATCATTATATAAAGATGATATACAGAAAAAAATAGTATTGAAACCATTGGCTAATAAAGAAGATGCTCAAAAACCAGACTTTGAGGTTGATGAAATGTTATGGTCATATATAAGATCTGATGGTAAACAAGCACCAAAAAAAAGAATCATAAACACAAAAAGGAATCAATTAAGCATTCCAATAAAAAAGCCACAAATATGTCAAATTAAGCAGGACATCCTCACAACTTGACCAATATAAGATTTTTTGATAATGGCCATAAAATTATTACAAGTTGTATAGGCAATTGTAATATAGATTATACATCACCAAATCTTGTAATATTATGGGACTATTATACTGGGAAACCTCTATTCAGATATAATAATCTTATTTATCCATCATTCACAGTTTCTTCTCACAGATATACTTATTTTAACGTGAATACTGATATATTGACTTTTTCCAAAACAAATTACTATTTGACCGGAATTTCTTCTGGTCTTGTTATATATAACTTTCATTCAAACCAACATCTATATACTTGTTTTGATACACCGCACTCTGATCAACTTCATTCTATATTCAATATAACTAATTCTTTTTATAATTATAAAAACCATATTTTATCTATTGATATAGCGGGAAAAATTATATTATGGACATCTGAAATATTATAAAAATACTTTAAAGTGCTACTTAAATTATTTATTTCTATATTTTTTCTTATGATGTTCTATAGTGTTTCGACAGTCTATATACGAGTACTTTCTTACAAGTATATAGACAGTCTCATTACGACGTATATATACAATTTATATGCGGTATATAAATATTTTTTCAATATATATACTTTTTTGGAGCATAATCAGTATATATAATATAAATAAAGTATATATATACTATATTTACAAGACTTATACTTTTTTTGTCGTATATATTAAGAATATATAGAGTAAATGAAGAGTAAATATACGATACATATAGGATTTCTATATTATATGCTGGAATCTATATCTGAATGGATAGTAAATCAATAATTATATACATCGTACACTGATATCAAGCTTGATTTCCTATCGCATCAATTGCAGAGATTTTGTACTTGTGTGCCTTGATTTCATCGTCAGTTAATGAACAGAATTGACCCCAACTGATGTTCCATCCTGAGAATGATTGATCGTTCAAGAAACATAGATAAGTAGCTTCCTTCGTGTGCGTAGGGGTTAGTTCGGTTGGGTCTAAATAACAGCAAACACACTGCTCACTCTTTTTGAAAGCCAAATGACCCAAACTCTGAAATGCTGGGGGGTTTGCGAATGCCATTATTGTTGTTAGCAGATATATTACCTAAAAACCCTCTTTTTCCAATGAATGAGGAAAAAGAGGAAAGAAAAGGATATGAATTTATTTCCTTGATTACTGATGTGTAAATATTGCAATACTTAAATACTGTGCAGACATGTGTTAAGTATGATTGCAAAGATATATTCATATATTTGTATATATATAGCATAAATCAATATATATCCGTATGTATATATATATATTCATATATATATATATATATATATATATATATATATATATATATATATATATTTTGATGTACGGATATATGGACTTCATGAGTCACTGGCTGAAGTAAAGCTTTGTCAGACGGTTGTATATCATGATATCTGCAGCATCTTGATCTTACTAATAAAATGAAAGATGTTATTCGAATAGTGTTCTCCATTAAACCACAGCTACATTGTTTAGCCGCTCTTTTTTGAATTGCTTGTAAAGCAAGATTACGATGGATTCTCTTCTTTTTTTGTAGACCCGCAGGTTGAACAGCTTTCTTTTCGCAACAGCTACGAAATGAATGAGCTGTTGTTATGGTTATCAAACTAAATACTTTTCGCAACAGCTACGAAATGAATGAGCTGTTGTTATGGTTATCAAACTAAATAAAATTCCCCCTATTAATCCTCCCTATAATTCAGACATGAACTCTAGAGACTTAATGTACTTACTAAATGCGCCCAATTATCGGAGTTCCCTGTGAGACCAACCATAAATGATATGGCGATGACCACAACAGAAAAGATAAGTATGATTCCAGGTCGTGGTATTGTTTTTCCAGTATTCTGAAAGATGCATGATATATTTTAAAGATTTATTTGTCCATTAGTGTTTGCTCAAAATTTCTGATTTGCGTTGCTGCATATAGACACAATTATATACACATATATATATATATATATAAATATGTATAGATATATGTATATTTATATATATTAATGTCAATGTATAGATGTACATAGTCATATCTATATATATATATATGAGGTATATATGTAGATACATATGTTGTATTGCACATATGCATACATCTAGATGAATATTCATACTATTTATATCTCTAATCGAAAACGTATCAAATCTTATGAGTACTCAATTAATTTATACTACACATATCCTGATGAAGTATAACTAAGGTGTAAGCTCAATAAAACGTAATGTTCTTTGGTCATTTGTATTAGCATATCGTCAACCGTTTTCTTACCTATAGTATAAGCAATAGTTGATCCATGACACCATAGAGACCTCCAGAAGAGCCAACAGTTGTCGTGCAAGGACTTCGTATACTTGACAACAGATTTCCTATATAATATATAGAAAGAAGCGAAATGTGATCATTACTATAGTTTATTAACGTCCTATTTACATAAATTCAGCGTTGGTGCTATATAACCATGCGTCATTTAGATAGTTTTCAAAACTTATGTGTAAAAGTGATGAAATATGAAGTTTGTTATAATTAATGTTTTTATCATCCGTATTTATATCTCTGTATGTATAATATGAATTGTGAATACAGCATGTCATTGCATCTACTTACGAGGTGTATTAGCATATAAATATATATATATATATATATATATATATATATATATATATATATATATATATATATATATATATAATACAATTCCATATACATCTATATGTATATATCTGTGTATATTTATGTATGACAGAATGAAAAGTTTAAAGGACATATAGTCATATAAGAATTGGTTTTATATCATGTAGAACACATATATACCTGTGGACTTGAGATACAAAAAATACTAAAAATGTCCGTATAAAGCCCAATCAGGTTCAAGCATGAAGAAGTATTGGATTTGACATAATAAGTTGAAAACAATATGAATCCACCCTGAGTGCATCCACGCTGCCCAAAAAATCGAAAGTATTGCGAATAATATCTTATTGCATTAGAGTTTTAAAGCGCCAAATTCGTATAAAGTCATTGAAGCTGGTCCTATCATACTATTTTCTGACTTAGGTGCAGTGTAACTTCCATACTTTATATGATTGTAAATTAATCTGTAATGAGTAAATTCATGATTAAAAAAGCAAGGACATGTAATATAAGCGATTAATATATATATATATATATTATATATATATATATATATATTATATTATATAAAGAAAGTATATATGTATGAATATACATAAATACTTTCTTTATAGATAAAAAAACTTGCATTGACATCTATAAAGATGAATAAGCGTACAAATATAGATGCGTAGCGATATTTGTATAGATCTGCATTCATATGACTTTATATACAGAGCTATATATATCTATAAACATTTCATATATAAGTGCATATATCTATAAATATTTATATATATATATATATTTAATATATATATATATATATATATATATATATATATGTTTATATGTATATACTTACATATTCGTGTACATAAACATATTTCTAATTGTGTATGTTGATATATGTCTTAGTAACTATACGTGTTGTTAAGTATTTGTGTTGATATATACTTTTTATATTATATGTGAAACATATTAATCTATTAAATATGTATGTAAGAATCTAATTCTTTATACGATTGACTTACGATTGTATGAATACCAATAATAATCCTATTGAGGTTGTATAAAGCACAAAGCAGACGACCGTATAAAGGGTTATTACGCAAAGCAGGGTCAATACCAATATTTTTCTTCTTGTTGCCAAAATTATTGAAAGGACTTCTCCGATCGACTAACTGAGCCGTAGGAAGTGGTGTTTCTTTTTGGACTTTTTTCTGATGGTAACTTTTCAGCTGCCTCTTCTGCTCTGAGTTGTAGATCAGGGTCTAAGCGATATAATTCATTGTACACATATTTTAATACAGCATCAGTTGGGGCTAACGCAACATCAATTGAGTCTGATTTGGGGATCATTATCACCTCGTACCTATGGATCATATGAATTTGCTATAGATACTGATGCGTATACAACAAAATAACTTTGAGTATATGTATTCATTAATAAGTACATATATTTACTTGTATCCTTGCACTCATAGACAGAACACATATATACATGTTTATATGCTGATATATACATTTATATATATGCATTTTTGTACATATACATTTATATATATATAAATTTATATATATATATATACGTTTATATATATATATATATATATATAAACATATGTATATCTATATATATTTATATATGTATATATGAATACATATGTATACATTTCATTACGAGTATATGTATATATACTGATACATATAGTAGTATATATGCAAACCACCGTAGATATATGTATCTTGAAAAATTGTTAATTTTAAAATGTTCAAATGTGAATAATACTGAAAGCATAAATTTTGAGATACAAAAGGTTCAGAGGTATAAAAATAACTTTCATAGAAACTAAATGATATGATTGGTTGCTGTTATAAGAAATCGGATTCAAATACATATAAAGAGCAATATAGTAGGAAGAGTTATGATTTGATGAATCTTTGTTAAATATAAAACGTATTGCACTATGACACAGATACAGTATGTTTGCTGATCAGCTATAGATGAAAACCTCAATTAATGAGTGATTTAAGTTGAAGCATTTTTTTACCTACCGCTTACTAAGAAAGGATTTAGATCAATCTATTTATCTTTATTACGATCCGTTTATGTTCACATAAGATATCTATGCATCAAATCATATATTGCGATCATTTACCACTTAATTATAATATCTTGTGGTATTTATTTATCAGAATATTATCAGTTTACTTAATTAGAAGAATACTAATATATTGAGATGTTAATTTTAATTTGCAGAGCTGCAATATATTCATGTAGATTATTTTACTTTCTATTTCACATATATTATATTAATTAGAATTCATATATCTATATATATATTCATATATATATACATATATATATACATATATATATGCATATTACACCGTTTTATTGTTACTTTATGATGTAAATGCATATATAAAACATATAATCAAGTTCTGAGAAGCTTTGAAGATAATATTTATATATATAAAATGGATCTATAGATATTTATATACATGTTCTGAATCATATTAATGTGTAAAATAGTCATATAAATCAAAAAGGAAAATTTGATATTCTTTTAAATTGATGATTGTATTATATTTTCATATTATATTATATATGAGCAAGCATATATTTGTATGCAATAGTTTGATTTAGCACATTAAAAATAAAAGATTAAGAGGTTTATAGTAATTTTATGAAACTATGTGGTCATGCATGCCACCCCGTCCACGTTTGTTTTCATAAAAAAAATATTATTTTTCCTTCATCTATGTATCTGTATTGAATATCAAGATAACCTATTTTCTTAACCAAGAATTATAAGGAAATATTGCTCATTGAACTCGTACCATAAATTGGATCATTTAATGGATTCATTGCCTGATTTTTAGATAGGTAGATCACAAATATTAATATTGCTAATATGGCAGTATATATATCTTTATGTGCATATCTATAATTCTACATATAATTTCAAGCAATTCTTTATATATGCTTTTTTGCAGATATTCAATATAATACTTTTCACTTTTCATTCATCCTCCTTATCATTTATATTTAATACAAGTAAAATAAATAATTTCACTTATATTGCATATAATCATATAAATATATATATTTATATATATGTTCATATATATGTACATAAATATATTTATATATATCTACATATAAATATATCTATAGTAGTACATTTATGTATTCCAGTATATGGCGATTGACGGGGGTTAATAATTGCTTTTCAGGTCTACAGAATGACGATAGAAATACCCAAGCCTAAAATAACAAAAGATCAATTAGAAAAGTTCCTAAAAAACCCCGAAATAGTGACACTTGAGATATTCTTTATAATACTGACTTTATGCAACGTATTTGTGTTGTATCGCATATTATTAAACATATGTCCTTTCCCGGTGATCGTAACATGGTTTCCAATTACTGACCGGATTCCTTTTAGCATATGTCTTGGGAGAAGTTAGCAAAGAGTTCCCAAGATGTGCTTTTTTTTCCAGCATTTAAAATGAGATGGGAATTGGTTGAAAGTTTATGTCTCCCGACTTTTTGTATATTTGGGAATGATTTTATTTGCTAATATTCTTTTGTGCAAAGCACCCTCAGTAGCAACATTCCCCAGTAATACTGTCTTTAGCAGTAGCATTCCATCATGCCAGTCGATTTTTGGGCTGTGGTCAAATTTATTTCCCGATAAGGTGGATAGCTATTGGGATAATGGTGTTTGGATTTTTCTTGGCTATTTTTGACCGTTACACTATGGGTTTCACAGTATTCCCAATCGCCCTACTATATGCTATATTTTCAGCAGTTTTCCGTGCTTGGTGTTTAGAGAAAGCTATGCATGTTGTAGAAGGAAAAGGCAATACTTTGCATAATCATCAAGTAGCTATTGGTCTCATGTCATTACCTGTTTTGATCATTCTATTTGGCGAATGGAGAGTTGTTACATGGATGCCAATGAATCCTGCTCGTCTGTTTACCTGGCAAGCATGGGGCTGTCTAATAACAGCAGGGGCTATACCATTTGTGAAGAATATCGTTGCTAATCGTATGATCAGACGCACAGGACAAGCTCCATGGAGAGCTCTGGAAATTGTATCTATGTTTTTGGTATTCATCATTGGATGGATAGCATTTGATATGGTTTCAATTATTGGCACTTTAGCCTCAATTTTCGTTATATCTGGCGTATCTTGGGAATGCTCGATGCATTGGCTGTAGAGCCAGATGCAAGAAGAAAAGCTCTTAGGACAGAGGGGCGTACATCAAGCAGAGTTTGATGAAGGTCGATATGATGTTACAGGCGTTTCCGAGAATTTTGATAGGCCAGCATCATATGCTAAAGTTTCCTTTCAAAAATCAGATGATAGACTAGAATCTCAACCTCAACAAGCTGCGGACTCATTATTAGATTCAGGAGACAGCTATGAATAAACCCAATCTTACAATTTTTGACTGTGTTTTTTATTTTCCCCTCAACGATACTTTTTATGCACATATGAGTAGCAATTAGCCATGTATTTCAATATTATTGAGCTGTTCAGTTATAGTCAAATCAACTATAAAAGATATGAAAAGGCTTATGACGGGGGGAAAAAAAATCATCATACATACTTTCTGCATATACTTTGAAATATATGAAGAAAGACTTTTTTGTATTTACTTAACAACCGCAAAGTCTTTTCTTCTTTTCTATTTGAAAGCCTTTTTTAATGCTTAAGGTGGAATCTTTATGTTTCAAAGTATCAAAGGAGTCTATGGAAGATCTAGACCGGATTGTCCTGAATAATAAATGACTAGATGAAAAATATGAAGATTATTACGTTGTCTTTCAGTAGTGGAAGAGCCAATATTCAAATTATCTAGAGGATAATAACCAGGAGCTTCCTGTATATCTAAAAAGTTGATTTGACCGTTGGTTTTGATAAATGGTATTTGACCGATCTGTGAGTCAGGTATATGTTGATTGATAGAGCGAAGTATGGTATTGTACTGAGATGGAGGTATTGATACACACTCATGGACGTCTTGTTCTACTCCAACTGTTACTAGCTTCGATGCTATGGGAGTTGCGACATAAACATCAACGGGAGTTATTTCTGGTTCATACTCTATGACATCCACATCTACATATTCGTCATACTGAGTGATTATTGGTCTTATGGTCTGAGCAACGACCACTGGAACTTCGACATCGTGATACTGTCTTATAGGCTCGATTATTGTATTATCAGTCACTTGCTCTACTTGACCTTCAGTCTCAACAATTTTTTCAACTGTTATATTTTGTATGAGCGGGTTTTTTTTTTATCACTACTTTGGGAACTTCTTGAATTTCTAATTCTCCGGGTATTTCATGTATTATTTCCTGAATATGCTCTTTCTCAACATGGCGGTCAATATAAATAATTTGTGGGACCTCAACAATTTTTCTCCTCATACTCAATCTCTGTTTCAGGCACTTCTTTTTCAACTTCGACCACTGATTTTTTTGCGACGTTTGCGTATTCTCTCTTCTATTATTGGAACCTAGTTTGACTCCCGTCAAATTATTTTAAGAAATGTTACCTCAACATACCGTATTGACGGCGGCTGATTTATAACTTCTTCTGACAATACGACAGATGACAATACTTTCCTCGTTTCAATCTACAAAAAAATAGACTCTGATTCTATTGATTATTCACTTTAACCAAGCTTTAAAGTCAATTAATTAACATAATTCAGTAATACACAGCAATTTGCGTGACTTTCATTGATATATAGCGATTCTAACGGCACTGAATGAAAATAAGAAAAATCATATTCTTTGGTACTTCATTAGGTATATAACTATACCTTATCTTGTAGCGAAGAAAATTGCTCATCCGTTAGAAACCGGATAGAGGGTAGTAGAAGTCATTTTAAGAGTTAGAAAAACCGATACTCCAAGATTATAATAAAAAGCTGCACAACGTTTTTGGTTATTAGACTATTTGGTTATTTTATGCATAATATGCATGTAAACAGAACAGGCATATATATATATCATGTACAATATATATATTATACAAAAAAAAACATTCACTATACTTATTCTGTACATAAAACTAATATATACATTAAAAACGACTATAAATTCATGTTGTACTGATTTATATAAATAGAATGAATAACTCGCCAAGCCTAATAATGATGCTTGTATATGGAAAATGAATTATTAAATATACTTTTTGCTTAATTAAAGTGTAGTTATATACTTAATTGATAGAGAATTAATTAAAGAGTATCGATACAATATTTCAATTAAGAGGACATCATAATTTAGATTAGTACAAAGCAATTGAAAAAAAAAAATAGAGTTTCGGATATATATATATACATATAAGAGAATATCTAATATATGAAACTATATATTGTTTTGTTGATAAACTATGGCTTAATCCTTTATATAAGACTTCTTTGGATATACAATTAATGTATAAATGGATATATTGTTTTTAATAAAAAAATTATATGCTTATCAGGCATATTCCAATGTAATTGAATTGCACAAAAGAATATGGAACATTCAGCTATTTCTCAAAAGATCAAATTAGATGATATCATTCAATATTATGAACAATCAGCTTTAAAATAAAACAATGAAAAATAATTTGACGAATAAAAAAATGGCTGAGAGATTGATCGCTATGCGTCGACAAAGGTTCAAAGAACTAGTTTAGTATTTAGAGGCTGCTGACCTAAAAAATTGTTTATGTGAGTGTCTACAGGCTCGTCCAGATCAATTTCTGAAACTGGAACAGTAAGATAATTCATTGATGCTGATTTAGGAGTGGTATTTTTTTCTATTGACTTCTTTGAGGTTTTGCCCTGTTTTCGTTGATAATGTATTGAGATATTTTTCTCAGACGCTTGATCTCAGCCTTATCTTGCGTCGCTAAGCAGATATGAGAAATATAAAGAATTTTACCTTTAACTTGTTGTACGAGATCTAGTTTGAAAAAGCCGGTTAACTTATTCCACATGGACGGTGTTATCTTTTTTGTCTCGCTAATTGAATTCGATTGAGGGCTAGTTTACTGATAGTGTTTCATATACGGGAGAAGTAGTTGTTGCTCGTGTAAAAATGGGTCATCTGTACATATCCGTTGTCTGGGTTTAAAGGAGTTGTGGTTTCGCCAGGACGACATGGGGGGACATGAGAGAGAGCGTTATTAACAAGGTCACCTAGAACATGAACATGCGTTACCAAATGATTGACTTGTGCAGTCAACATTTGAACTTGAGCATCTAAATATTGCCTATTGAGTAATAGAGAATCGCGCTCAATTCCCATATCTATTATCCTCTCTTGCATTAATTGAAGCTCATCATCAGAATCCCAATACGGATTGCTACCTAGAAAGGATTGGAATATTTCTTATTGATGTACTCCTCTGGCTCCGCGGAGATGGAAATGGATATGAAGGCGAGTCAATCCGCCAATCCTCCTCCGAATACTCTGTATCAGAATCGCCGTCAATTCCTGGTGTTTTGAAGATCATAGCTTGGCCTAGATAGACTATGACTCGTAGAAAAGTCTACATCAGAATACACGCTGCGCAAGTATATGAAAAAATATGATGCCTGAATCATTATAACATTATTCTGTGAATTGTTACTTACTTGATGAGAATAGTTTTTAGCGACGGCATTTTGACTTTTGATTCGTTGATAGTTATTTTATTCTCAATAAATACATGAATTTTTACATGCTCAACTGATTGCACATTTTTTTTTTTAATTCCTGGACATTTTCTATGTCGTTAGTAAAATAGGGACTTCAAATCATTTTTACTTTAAAACATATCCGGTAGTAATTCATATCAAACACTTAATTCTAAAATTATATTAATGTCTATTATATATTAACTTATATTTACTGTATGTCCATATATTTATATATATATATATATATACATGGCTTCATACATACATTTATGCACATATATCTACATATATATTTGAATATATGTATAACATGAAGTTGTTGAGATATAATTAGACAAACGCATCCATATGAATAGTTGCATACTAACGTGATATGTGTGCTACTTATTAGATTCATAGAAAGTGTCTTTATTCTTTGTCATTATTTGATCAAAGTTTGGTTAACATAATATACACAATATTCAAATGGACTTACAGCACTAATGACCTCAAGTTCAGTTCTTGATAAATCGATTTTTGTGTTAGCACAATTTTTCATTACAAAATGTTTTCATGTCGTATGTATCATATCAGCCTACTATAGTGCAATCAATGAAATGAATTTAGTTTGTATATATATGTATATATACATATATCGTAATAATATACAAATATAAAGAAATCAGTATATATATATGACCATTTGTCCGTATGTAAGTGTATGATATACGTTCAAGCTATATGAGCGCCTTGAGCTAAATGCTATACATAAACTGATATATCGCTGGAATGAAATCAAGACTGATCAAAAATGAATGTACATTGAAAATAAGTCATATAATCCCTAGGACTCAATATAATTAGATATAAATGAGAAGTTTATTTTTTTTTATTCAAAATAATCATATGTGATGATTACAAAACAGAAATTAAAAATTTAAAAAAAAATTAATCAGAGAGAAGAAAAAATAATAACGTTTTATAGCTTATTTTTTTCACGTTTATAATAAATTACATATCAGTTCCGATGTAAATGTATTATATAATTTATATAGGATTTATATTCTTAGAGAGCATAGGTATTTTTTAAGGTCAAGCCATATAACGGTAATACATGTATGCTTTGATATATATATGATAGTACAGAAAGTGGCATGTGATCCCATTTCAAGATGTATGTAATCTATGTCTACATACTTCATCGGCTATCCGTACGAATGTGCTAATTCAATATATAGATATACATATATTAGCTATACCTATATATAGATATACATATATTAGCTATACCTATATATATATATATATGTATTAATGTATATATATATATATTATGTAAAACTCACGTAAAGCTGTTTAAAGAAGTATCTTTATTATAATAGAAACCACAAGAATGACGAAACAATTAAATTTACGCACAAGTTCTGCAATTTATAACATAAACAGGACAAACAGTTGTTCTGGTGAATTTGCTGATTGGTTATTATCACCGAATGTAGTAAATACAGAAGAGAAAAATTATTTTTTTTTTTAATCCTAAAGCATCCACAGCTCGATTGCGTAGAAATTCTATATGTTGCGCCTCCCCTGTCTATCAAGACTTCAAGATAAAAAGTTGATAAAATACCATCAGCTTTCTCAAATGAATCATCAGTGAGAAGCAATATCAGTGACGGTCTCATTAGGCAATGTCACACATTATCTTATTCAACTGTAGCGTCAGATTCATCTTTAAAACGCATATCCCCTTTCCATAGTAAACCTGAATTGCAGGATAATACAATTCATCGATTTGCTCGTCATATATACGGTTATTTTAATATAAAGAAAAAAGCTACGGCTGTACAGCCCAAATCTCAAATTAAACAGCTCTTGCCCTTTATAAGTGTTCCCCGTGTTTTAAGTTCTTACTCAATAAAAAATGAAGTCTAAAAAGATATCAAATAAAATCAAATTTTTATGTATACACAGAAGCAAGAACAAATTTCCATAGTAATAAACAACCATCAGCTTGTGCTGATATGAATGAGTCATCTTCCCATATAATACTGGTTGTGGGGGCGGGAGTAGGCCAAACGCTGATGATAGTACCTAAATCTCGATTCCAACAATATAAGAAATGTTGAGATGGTAATATAACTATATTTTTTAATGGAGAAATAATGGGTATCAAATTAATGTAATTTGTACATTTGAAAT